>CAXHKQ010000142.1:0-14633 GCA_964017145.1 Agrocybe praecox
GCCCATCCTGGGCCCATTGGAGGCTCGATCATATTTCTTAAGCGATAACTTTTTTTTGCACATGCAAATTGTCACTATACATTCAGGACTGCTAGGATACACCCTCACGAACATCCTGGCTAAGTTTCGTGAAGAGTTAAGAAACGGTTGAGGAGACATAACAATTCTGGCTACACCCATCCTGGGCCCATTGGAGGCTCGATCATATTTGTTAAGCGATAACTTTTTTTTGCACATGCAAATTGTCACTATACTTCCAGTACTGCTAGGATACACCCCCACGAACATCCTGGCCAAGTTTCGTGAAGAGTTAAGAAACGGTTGAGGAGACATAACAATTCTGGCTACACCCATCCTGGGCCCATTGGAGGCTCGATCATATTTCTTAAGCGATAACTTTTTTTTTGCACATGCAAATTGTCACTATACATTCAGGACTGCTAGGATACACCCTCACGAACATCCTGGCTAAGTTTCGTGAAGAGTTAAGAAACGGTTGAGGAGACATAACAATTCTGGCTACACCCATCCTGGGCCCATGGAGGCTCGATCATCTTTCTTAAGCGATAACTTTTTTTTGCACATGCAAATTGTCACCATACTTCCAGGACTGCTAGGACACACCCTCACGAACATCCTGGCCAAGTTTCGTGAAGAGTTAAGAAACGGTTGAGGAGACATAACAATTCTGGCTACACCCATCCTGGGCCCATTGGAGGCTCGATCATATTTCTTAAGCGATAACTTTTTTTTTGCACATGCAAATTGTCACTATACATTCAGGACTGCTAGGATACACCCTGACGAACATCCTGCCCAAGTTTCGTGAAGAGTTAAGAAACGGTTGAGGAGACATAATAATTCTGGCTACACCCATCCTGGGCCCATTGGAGGCTCGATCATATTTCTTAAGCGATAACTTTTTTTTTGCACATGCAAATTGTCACCATACTTTCAGTACTGCTAGGACACACCCTCACGAACATCCTGGCCAAGTTTCGTGAAGAGTTAAGAAACGGTTGAGGAGACATAACAAATTTGGCTAAGTACATCCTGGGCCCATGGAGGCTCGATCATCTTGTTTATGCGATCACTTTTTTTTGCACATGCAAATTGTCACCATACTTCCAGTACTGCTAGGATACACCCTCACGAACATCCTGCCTAAGTTTCGTGAAGAGTTAAGAAACGGTTGAGGAGACATAACAATTCTGGCTACACCCATCCTGGGCCCATTGGAGGCTCGATCATATTTCTTAAGCGATAACTTTTTTTTGCACATGCAGATTGTCACCATACTTCCAGTACTGCTAGGATACACCCCCACGAACATCCTGGCCAAGTTTCGTGAAGAGTTAAGAAACGGTTGAGGAGACATAACAAATCTGGCTAAGCCCATCCTGGGCCCTTGGAGGCTCGATCATCTTTCTTAAGCGATAACTTTTTTTTGCACATGCAAATTGTCACTATACATTCAGGACTGCTAGGATACACCCCTCACGAACATCCTGGCTAAGTTTCGTGAAGAGTTAAGAAACGGTTGAGGAGACATAACAATTCTGGCTACACCCATCCTGGGCCCATGGAGGCTCGATCATCTTTCTTAAGCGATAACTTTTTTTTGCACATGCAAATTGTCACCATACTTCCAGGACTGCTAGGACACACCCTCACGAACATCCTGGCCAAGTTTCGTGAAGAGTTAAGAAACGGTTGAGGAGACATAACAATTCTGGCTACACCCATCCTGGGCCCATTGGAGGCTCGATCATATTTCTTAAGCGATAACTTTTTTTTGCACATGCAAATTGTCACTATACATTCAGGACTGCTAGGATACACCCTGACGAACATCCTGCCCAAGTTTCGTGAAGAGTTAAGAAACGGTTGAGGAGACATAATAATTCTGGCTACACCCATCCTGGGCCCATTGGAGGCTCGATCATATTTCTTAAGCGATAACTTTTTTTTGCACATGCAAATTGTCACCATACTTTCAGTACTGCTTGGACACACCCTCACGAACATCCTGGCCAAGTTTCGTGAAGAGTTAAGAAACGGTTGAGGAGACATAACAAATCTGGCTAAGCCCATCCTGGGCCCTTTGGAGGCTCGATCATATTTCTTAAGCGATAACTTTTTTTTGCACATGCAAATTGTCACCATACTTCCAGTACTGCTTGGACACACCCTCACGAACATCCTGGCCAAGTTTCGTGAAGAGTTAAGAAACGGTTGAGGAGACATAACAATTCTGGCTACACCCATCCTGGGCCCATTGGAGGCTCGATCATATTTCTTAAGCGATAACTTTTTTTTGCACATGCAGATTGTCACCAGACTTCCAGTACTGCTAGGATACACCCTCACGAACATCCTGGCCAAGTTTCGTGAAGAGTTAAGAAACGGTTGAGGAGACATAACAATTCTGGCTACACCCATCCTGGGCCCATTGGAGGCTCGATCATATTTCTTAAGCGATAACTTTTTTTTGCACATGCAGATTGTCACCATACTTCCAGTACTGCTAGGATACACCCCCACGAACATCCTGGCCAAGTTTCGTGAAGAGTTAAGAAACGGTTGAGGAGACATAACAAATCTGGCTAAGCCCATCCTGGGCCCTTTGGAGGCTCGATCATCTTTCTTAAGCGATAACTTTTTTTTGCACATGCAGATTGTCACCATACTTCCAGTACTGCTAGGATACACCCTCACGAACATCCTGGCCAAGTTTCGTGAAGAGTTAAGAAACGGTTGAGGAGACATAACAATTCTGGCTACACCCATCCTGGGCCCATTGGAGGCTCGATCATATTTCTTAAGCGATAACTTTTTTTTGCACATGCAGATTGTCACCATACTTCCAGTACTGCTAGGATACACCCCCACGAACATCCTGGCCAAGTTTCGTGAAGAGTTAAGAAACGGTTGAGGAGACATAACAAATCTGGCTAAGCCCATCCTGGGCCCTTTGGAGGCTCGATCATCTTTCTTAAGCGATAACTTTTTTTTGCACATGCAAATTGTCACTATACATTCAGGACTGCTAGGATACACCCTCACGAACATCCTGGCTAAGTTTTGTGAAGAGTTAAGAAACGGTTGAGGAGACATAACAAATCTGGCTAAGCCCATCCTGGGCCCTTTGGAGGCTCGATCATATTTCTTAAGCGATAACTTTTTTTTGCACATGCAAATTGTCACCATACTTTCAGGACTGCTAGGATGCACCCTGACGAACATCCTGGCTAAGTTTCGTGAAGAATTAAGAAACGGTTTAGGAGACATAACAATTCTGGCTACACCCATCCTGGGCCCATTGGAGGCTCGATCATATTTCTTAAGCGATAACTTTTTTTTGCACATGCAGATTGTCACTATACTTCCAGTACTGCTAGGATACACCCCCACGAACATCCTGGCCAAGTTTCGTGAAGAGTTAAGAAACGGTTGAGGAGACATAACAATTCTGGCTACACCCATCCTGGGCCCATTGGAGGCTCGATCATATTTCTTAAGCGATAACTTTTTTTTGCACATGCAGATTGTCACCATACTTCCAGTACTGCTAGGATACACCCCCACGAACATCCTGGCCAAGTTTCGTGAAGAGTTAAGAAACGGTTGAGGAGACATAACAAATCTGGCTAAGCCCATCCTGGGCCCTTTGGAGGCTCGATCATCTTTCTTAAGCGATAACTTTTTTTTGCACATGCAAATTGTCACTATACATTCAGGACTGCTAGGATACACCCTCACGAACATCCTGGCTAAGTTTCGTGAAGAGTTAAGAAACGGTTGAGGAGACATAACAAATCTGGCTAAGCCCATCCTGGGCCCTTTGGAGGCTCGATCATATTTCTTAAGCGATAACTTTTTTTTGCACATGCAAATTGTCACCATACTTTCAGGACTGCTAGGATGCGCCCTGACGAACATCCTGGCTAAGTTTCGTGAAGAGTTAAGAAACGGTTGAGGAGACATAACAAATTTGGCTAAGTACATCCTGGGCCCATGGAGGCTCGATCATCTTTCTTATGCGATAACTTTTTTTTGCACATGCAAATTGTCACCATACTTTCAGGACTGCTAGGATACACCCTGACGAACATCCTGGCCAAGTTTCGTGAAGAGTTAAGAAACGGTTGAGGAGACATAACAATTCTGGCTACACCCATCCTGGGCCCATTGGAGGCTCGATCATCTTTCTTATGCGATAACTTTTTTTTGCACATGCAAATTGTCACCATACTTCCAGGACTGCTAGGACACACCCTCACGAACATCCTGGCCAAGTTTCTTGAAGAGTTAAGAAACGGTTGAGGAGACATAACAAATTTAGCTAAGCACATCCTGGGCCCATGGAGGCTCGATCATCTTTCTTAAGCGATAACTTTTTTGTGCACATGCAAATTGTCACTATACATTCAGGACTGCTAGGATACACCCTCACGAACATCCTGGCTAAGTTTCGTGAAGAGTTAAGAAACGGTTGAGGAGACATAACAATTCTGGCTACACCCATCCTGGGCCCTTTGGAGGCTCGATCATATTTCTTAAGCGATAACTTTTTTTTTGCACATGCAAATTGTCACCATACTTCCAGTACTGCTTGGACACACCCTCACGAACATCCTGGCCAAGTTTCGTGAAGAGTTAAGAAACGGTTGAGGAGACATAACAAATTTGGCTAAGTACATCCTGGGCCCATGGAGGCTCGATCATCTTGTTTATGCGATCACTTTTTTTTGCACATGCAAATTGTCACTATACATTCAGGACTGCTAGGATACACCCTCACGAACATCCTGGCCAAGTTTCGTGAAGAGTTAAGAAACGGTTGAGGAGACATAACAATTCTGGCTACACCCATCCTGGGCCCATGGAGGCTCGATCATCTTTTTTAAGCGATAACTTTTTTTTGCACATGCAAATTGTCACCATACTTCCAGGACTGCTAGGACACACCCTCACGAACATCCTGGCCAAGTTTCGTGAAGAGTTAAGAAACGGTTGAGGAGACATAACAAATTTGGCTAAGTACATCCTGGGCCCATGGAGGCTCGATCATCTTTCTTAAGCGATAACTTTTTTTTGCACATGCGAATTGTCACCATACTTCCAGGACTGCTAGGACACACCCTCACGAACATCCTGGCCAAGTTTCGTGAAGAGTTATGAAACGGTTGAGGAGACATAACAAATTTGGCTAAGTACATCCTAGGCCCATGGAGGCTCTTTCTTAAGCGATAACTTTTTTTTGCACATGCAAATTGTCACCATACTTTCAGGACTGCTAGGACACACCCTCACGAACATCCTGGCCAAGTTTCGTGAAGAGTTAAGAAACGGTTGAGGAGACATAACAAATTTGGCTAAGTACATCCTGGGCCCATGGAGGCTCGATCATCTTTCTTAAGCGATAACTTTTTTTTGCACATGCAAATTGTCACCATACTTCCAGGACTGCTAGGACACACCCTCACGAACATCCTGGCCAAGTTTCTTGAAGAGTTAAGAAACGGTTGAGGAGACATAACCAATTTAGCTAAGCACATCCTGGGCCCATGGAGGCTCGATCATCTTTCTTAAGCGATAACTTTTTTTTGCACATGCAGATTGTCACCATACTTCCAGTACTGCTAGGATACACCCTCACGAACATCCTGGCCAAGTTTCGTGAAGAGTTAAGAAACGATTGAGGAGACATAACAATTCTGGCTACACCCATCCTGGGCCCATTGGAGGCTCGATCATATTTCTTAAGCGATAACTTTTTTTTTGCACATGCAAATTGTCACCATACTTCCAGGACTGCTAGGACACACCCTCACGAACATCCTGGCCAAGTTTCTTGAAGAGTTAAGAAACGGTTGAGGAGACATAACAAATTTGGCTAAGTACATCCTAGGCCCATGGAGGCTCTTTCTTAAGCGATAACTTTTTTTTGCACATGCAAATTGTCACCATACTTCCAGGACTGCTAGGACACACCCTCACGAACATCCTGGCCAAGTTTCTTGAAGAGTTAAGAAACGGTTGAGGAGACATAACAAATTTGGCTAAGTACATCCTAGGCCCATGGAGGCTCTTTCTTAACCGATAACTTTTTTTTGCACATGCAAATTGTCACCATACTTTCAGGACTGCTAGGACACACCCTCACGAACATCCTGGCCAAGTTTCGTGAAGAGTTAAGAAACGGTTGAGGAGACATAACAAATTTGGCTAAGCACATCCTGGGCCCATGGAGGCTCGATCATCTTTCTTAAGCGATAACTTTTTTGTGCACATGCAAATTGTCACTATACATTCAGGACTGCTAGGATACACCCTCACGAACATCCTGGCCAAGTTTCGTGAAGAGTTAAGAAACGGTTGAGGAGACATAATAATTCTGGCTACACCCATCCTGGGCCCATTGGAGGCTCGATCATATTTCTTAAGCGATAACTTTTTTTTGCACATGCAGATTGTCACTATACTTCCAGTACTGCTAGGATACACCCCCACGAACATCCTGGCCAAGTTTCGTGAAGAGTTAAGAAACGGTTGAGGAGACATAACAATTCTGGCTACACCCATCCTGGGCCCATTGGAGGCTCGATCATATTTCTTAAGCGATAACTTTTTTTTGCACATGCAGATTGTCACCATACTTCCAGTACTGCTAGGATACACCCCCACGAACATCCTGGCCAAGTTTCGTAAAGAGTTAAGAAACGGTTGAGGAGACATAACAAATCTGGCTAAGCCCATCCTGGGCCCTTTGGAGGCTCGATCATCTTTCTTAAGCGATAACTTTTTTTTGCACATGCAGATTGTCACCATACTTCCAGTACTGCTAGGATACACCCTCACGAACATCCTGGCCAAGTTTCGTGAAGAGTTAAGAAACGATTGAGGAGACATAACAATTCTGGCTACACCCATCCTGGGCCCATTGGAGGCTCGATCATATTTCTTAAGCGATAACTTTTTTTTTGCACATGCAGATTGTCACCATACTTCCAGTACTGCTAGGATACACCCCCACGAACATCCTGGCCAAGTTTCGTGAAGAGTTAAGAAACGGTTGAGGAGACATAACAAATCTGGCTAAGCCCATCCTGGGCCCATTGGAGGCTCGATCATCTTTCTTAAGCGATAACTTTTTTTTGCACATGCAAATTGTCACTATACATGCAGGACTGCTAGGATACACCCTCACGAACATCCTGGCTAAGTTTCGTGAAGAGTTAAGAAACGGTTGAGGAGACATAACAATTCTGGCTACACCCATCCTGGGCCCATTGGAGGCTCGATCATATTTCTTAAGCGATAACTTTTTTTTGCACATGCAGATTGTCACCATACTTCCAGTACTGCTAGGATACACCCCCACGAACATCCTGGCCAAGTTTCGTGAAGAGTTAAGAAACGGTTGAGGAGACATAACAATTCTGGCTACACCCATCCTGGGCCCATTGGAGGTTCGATCATATTTCTTAAGCGATAACTTTTTTTTGCACATGCAAATTGTCACCATACTTTCAGGACTGCTAGGATGCACCCTTACGAACATCCTGGCCAAGTTTCGTGAAGAGTTAAGAAACGGTTGAGGAGACATAATAATTCTGGCTACACCCATCCTGGGCCCATTGGAGGCTCGATCATATTTCTTAAGCGATAACTTTTTTTTGCACATGCAAATTGTCACCATACTTTCAGTACTGCTTGGACACACCCTCACGAACATCCTGGCCAAGTTTCGTGAAGAGTTAAGAAACGGTTGAGGAGACATAACAAATCTGGCTAAGCCCATCCTGGGCCCTTTGGAGGCTCGATCATATTTCTTAAGCGATAACTTTTTTTTGCACATGCAAATTGTCACCATACTTCCAGTACTGCTTGGACACACCCTCACGAACATCCTGGCCAAGTTTCGTGAAGAGTTAAGAAACGGTTGAGGAGACATAACAAATCTGGCTAAGCCCATCCTGGGCCCATTGGAGGCTCGATCATCTTTCTTATGCGATAACTTTTTTTTGCACATGCAAATTGTCACCATACTTCCAGGACTGCTAGGACACACCCTCACGAACATCCTGGCCAAGTTTCGTGAAGAGTTAAGAAACGGTTGAAGAGACATAACAATTCTGGCTACACCCACCCTGGGCCCATTGGAGGCTCGATCATCTTTCTTATGCGATAACTTTTTTTTGCACATGCAAATTGTCACCATACTTCCAGGACTGCTAGGACACACCCTCACGAACATCCTGGCCAAGTTTCGTGAAGAGTTAAGAAACGGTTGAGGAGACATATCAATTCTGGCTACACCCATCCTGGGCCCATTGGAGGCTCGATCATATTTCTTAAGCGATAACTTTTTTTTGCACATGCAGATTGTCACCATACTTCCAGTACTGCTAGGATACACCCTCACGAACATCCTGGCCAAGTTTCGTGAAGAGTTAAGAAACGGTTGAGGAGACATAACAATTCTGGCAACACCCATCCTGGGCCCATTGGAGGCTCGATCATATTTCTTAAGCGATAACTTTTTTCTGCACATGCAAATTGTCACCATACTTTCAGTACTGCTAGGACACACCCTCACGAACATCCTGGCCAAGTTTCGTGAAGAGTTAAGAAACGGTTGAGGAGACATAACAAATTTGGCTAAGTACATCCTGGGCCCATGGAGGCTCGATCATCTTGTTTATGCGATCACTTTTTTTTGCACATGCAAATTGTCACCATACTTCCAGTACTGCTAGGATACACCCTCACGAACATCCTGCCTAAGTTTCGTGAAGAGTTAAGAAACGGTTGAGGAGACATAACAATTCTGGCTACACCCATCCTGGGCCCATTGGAGGCTCGATCATATTTCTTAAGCGATAACTTTTTTTTGCACATGCAGATTGTCACCATACTTCCAGTACTGCTAGGATACACCCCCACGAACATCCTGGCCAAGTTTCGTGAAGAGTTAAGAAACGGTTGAGGAGACATAACAAATCTGGCTAAGCCCATCCTGGGCCCTTGGAGGCTCGATCATCTTTCTTAAGCGATAACTTTTTTTTGCACATGCAAATTGTCACTATACATTCAGGACTGCTAGGATACACCCTCACGAACATCCTGGCTAAGTTTCGTGAAGAGTTAAGAAACGGTTGAGGAGACATAACAATTCTGGCTACACCCATCCTGGGCCCATGGAGGCTCGATCATCTTTCTTAAGCGATAACTTTTTTTTGCACATGCAAATTGTCACCATACTTCCAGGACTGCTAGGACACACCCTCACGAACATCCTGGCCAAGTTTCGTGAAGAGTTAAGAAACGGTTGAGGAGACATAACAATTCTGGCTACACCCATCCTGGGCCCATTGGAGGCTCGATCATATTTCTTAAGCGATAACTTTTTTTTGCACATGCAAATTGTCACTATACATTCAGGACTGCTGGGATACACCCTGACGAACATCCTGCCCAAGTTTCGTGAAGAGTTAAGAAACGGTTGAGGAGACATAATAATTCTGGCTACACCCATCCTGGGCCCATTGGAGGCTCGATCATATTTCTTAAGCGATAACTTTTTTTTGCACATGCAAATTGTCACCATACTTTCAGTACTGCTTGGACACACCCTCACGAACATCCTGGCCAAGTTTCGTGAAGAGTTAAGAAACGGTTGAGGAGACATAACAAATCTGGCTAAGCCCATCCTGGGCCCTTTGGAGGCTCGATCATATTTCTTAAGCGATAACTTTTTTTTGCACATGCAAATTGTCACCATACTTCCAGTACTGCTTGGACACACCCTCACGAACATCCTGGCCAAGTTTCGTGAAGAGTTAAGAAACGGTTGAGGAGACATAACAATTCTGGCTACACCCATCCTGGGCCCATTGGAGGCTCGATCATATTTCTTAAGCGATAACTTTTTTTTGCACATGCAGATTGTCACCAGACTTCCAGTACTGCTAGGATACACCCTCACGAACATCCTGGCCAAGTTTCGTGAAGAGTTAAGAAACGGTTGAGGAGACATAACAATTCTGGCTACACCCATCCTGGGCCCATTGGAGGCTCGATCATATTTCTTAAGCGATAACTTTTTTTTGCACATGCAGATTGTCACCATACTTCCAGTACTGCTAGGATACACCCCCACGAACATCCTGGCCAAGTTTCGTGAAGAGTTAAGAAACGGTTGAGGAGACATAACAAATCTGGCTAAGCCCATCCTGGGCCCTTTGGAGGCTCGATCATCTTTCTTAAGCGATAACTTTTTTTTGCACATGCAGATTGTCACCATACTTCCAGTACTGCTAGGATACACCCTCACGAACATCCTGGCCAAGTTTCGTGAAGAGTTAAGAAACGGTTGAGGAGACATAACAATTCTGGCTACACCCATCCTGGGCCCATTGGAGGCTCGATCATATTTCTTAAGCGATAACTTTTTTTTGCACATGCAGATTGTCACCATACTTCCAGTACTGCTAGGATACACCCCCACGAACATCCTGGCCAAGTTTCGTGAAGAGTTAAGAAACGGTTGAGGAGACATAACAAATCTGGCTAAGCCCATCCTGGGCCCTTTGGAGGCTCGATCATCTTTCTTAAGCGATAACTTTTTTTTGCACATGCAAATTGTCACTATACATTCAGGACTGCTAGGATACACCCTCACGAACATCCTGGCTAAGTTTTGTGAAGAGTTAAGAAACGGTTGAGGAGACATAACAAATCTGGCTAAGCCCATCCTGGGCCCTTTGGAGGCTCGATCATATTTCTTAAGCGATAACTTTTTTTTGCACATGCAAATTGTCACCATACTTTCAGGACTGCTAGGATGCACCCTGACGAACATCCTGGCTAAGTTTCGTGAAGAATTAAGAAACGGTTTAGGAGACATAACAATTCTGGCTACACCCATCCTGGGCCCATTGGAGGCTCGATCATATTTCTTAAGCGATAACTTTTTTTTGCACATGCAGATTGTCACTATACTTCCAGTACTGCTAGGATACACCCCCACGAACATCCTGGCCAAGTTTCGTGAAGAGTTAAGAAACGGTTGAGGAGACATAACAATTCTGGCTACACCCATCCTGGGCCCATTGGAGGCTCGATCATATTTCTTAAGCGATAACTTTTTTTTGCACATGCAGATTGTCACCATACTTCCAGTACTGCTAGGATACACTCCCACGAACATCCTGGCCAAGTTTCGTGAAGAGTTAAGAAACGGTTGAGGAGACATAACAAATCTGGCTAAGCCCATCCTGGGCCCTTTGGAGGCTCGATCATCTTTCTTAAGCGATAACTTTTTTTTGCACATGCAAATTGTCACTATACATTCAGGACTGCTAGGATACACCCTCACGAACATCCTGGCTAAGTTTCGTGAAGAGTTAAGAAACGGTTGAGGAGACATAACAAATCTGGCTAAGCCCATCCTGGGCCCTTTGGAGGCTCGATCATATTTCTTAAGCGATAACTTTTTTTTGCACATGCAAATTGTCACCATACTTTCAGGACTGCTAGGATGCGCCCTGACGAACATCCTGGCTAAGTTTCGTGAAGAGTTAAGAAACGGTTGAGGAGACATAACAAATTTGGCTAAGTACATCCTGGGCCCATGGAGGCTCGATCATCTTTCTTAAGCGATAACTTTTTTTTTTGCACATGCAAATTGTCACCATACTTCTAGGACTGCTAGGACACACCCTCACGAACATCCTGGCCAAGTTTCTTGAAGAGTTAAGAAACGGTTGAGGAGACATAACAAATTTAGCTAAGCACATCCTGGGCCCATGGAGGCTCGATCATCTTTCTTATGCGATAACTTTTTTTTGCACATGCAAATTGTCACCATACTTTCAGGACTGCTAGGATACACCCTGACGAACATCCTGGCCAAGTTTCGTGAAGAGTTAAGAAACGGTTGAGGAGACATAACAATTCTGGCTACACCCATCCTGGGCCCATTGGAGGCTCGATCATCTTTCTTATGCGATAACTTTTTTTTGCACATGCAAATTGTCACCATACTTCCAGGACTGCTAGGACACACCCTCACGAACATCCTGGCCAAGTTTCTTGAAGAGTTAAGAAACGGTTGAGGAGACATAACAAATTTAGCTAAGCACATCCTGGGCCCATGGAGGCTCGATCATCTTTCTTAAGCGATAACTTTTTTGTGCACATGCAAATTGTCACTATACATTCAGGACTGCTAGGATACACCCTCACGAACATCCTGGCTAAGTTTCGTGAAGAGTTAAGAAACGGTTGAGGAGACATAACAATTCTGGCTACACCCATCCTGGGCCCTTTGGAGGCTCGATCATATTTCTTAAGCGATAACTTTTTTTTTGCACATGCAAATTGTCACCATACTTCCAGTACTGCTTGGACACACCCTCACGAACATCCTGGCCAAGTTTCGTGAAGAGTTAAGAAACGGTTGAGGAGACATAACAAATTTGGCTAAGTACATCCTGGGCCCATGGAGGCTCGATCATCTTGTTTATGCGATCACTTTTTTTTGCACATGCAAATTGTCACTATACATTCAGGACTGCTAGGATACACCCTCACGAACATCCTGGCCAAGTTTCGTGAAGAGTTAAGAAACGGTTGAGGAGACATAACAATTCTGGCTACACCCATCCTGGGCCCATGGAGGCTCGATCATCTTTTTTAAGCGATAACTTTTTTTTGCACATGCAAATTGTCACCATACTTCCAGGACTGCTAGGACACACCCTCACGAACATCCTGGCCAAGTTTCGTGAAGAGTTAAGAAACGGTTGAGGAGACATAACAAATTTGGCTAAGTACATCCTGGGCCCATGGAGGCTCGATCATCTTTCTTAAGCGATAACTTTTTTTTGCACATGCGAATTGTCACCATACTTCCAGGACTGCTAGGACACACCCTCACGAACATCCTGGCCAAGTTTCGTGAAGAGTTATGAAACGGTTGAGGAGACATAACAAATTTGGCTAAGTACATCCTAGGCCCATGGAGGCTCTTTCTTAAGCGATAACTTTTTTTTGCACATGCAAATTGTCACCATACTTTCAGGACTGCTAGGACACACCCTCACGAACATCCTGGCCAAGTTTCGTGAAGAGTTAAGAAACGGTTGAGGAGACATAACAAATTTGGCTAAGTACATCCTGGGCCCATGGAGGCTCGATCATCTTTCTTAAGCGATAACTTTTTTTTGCACATGCAAATTGTCACCATACTTCCAGGACTGCTAGGACACACCCTCACGAACATCCTGGCCAAGTTTCTTGAAGAGTTAAGAAACGGTTGAGGAGACATAACCAATTTAGCTAAGCACATCCTGGGCCCATGGAGGCTCGATCATCTTTCTTAAGCGATAACTTTTTTGTGCACATGCAAATTGTCACTATACATTCAGGACTGCTAGGATACACCCTCACGAACATCCTGGCTAAGTTTCGTGAAGAGTTAAGAAACGGTTGAGGAGACATAATAATTCTGGCTACACCCATCCTGGGCCCATTGGAGGCTCGATCATATTTCTTAAGCGATAACTTTTTTTTGCACATGCAGATTGTCACTATACTTCCAGTACTGCTAGGATACACCCCCACGAACATCCTGGCCAAGTTTCGTGAAGAGTTAAGAAACGGTTGAGGAGACATAACAATTCTGGCTACACCCATCCTGGGCCCATTGGAGGCTCGATCATATTTCTTAAGCGATAACTTTTTTTTGCACATGCAGATTGTCACCATACTTCCAGTACTGCTAGGATACACCCCCACGAACATCCTGGCCAAGTTTCGTAAAGAGTTAAGAAACGGTTGAGGAGACATAACAAATCTGGCTAAGCCCATCCTGGGCCCTTTGGAGGCTCGATCATCTTTCTTAAGCGATAACTTTTTTTTGCACATGCAGATTGTCACCATACTTCCAGTACTGCTAGGATACACCCTCACGAACATCCTGGCCAAGTTTCGTGAAGAGTTAAGAAACGATTGAGGAGACATAACAATTCTGGCTACACCCATCCTGGGCCCATTGGAGGCTCGATCATATTTCTTAAGCGATAACTTTTTTTTTGCACATGCAGATTGTCACCATACTTCCAGTACTGCTAGGATACACCCCCACGAACATCCTGGCCAAGTTTCGTGAAGAGTTAAGAAACGGTTGAGGAGACATAACAAATCTGGCTAAGCCCATCCTGGGCCCATTGGAGGCTCGATCATCTTTCTTAAGCGATAACTTTTTTTTGCACATGCAAATTGTCACTATACATGCAGGACTGCTAGGATACACCCTCACGAACATCCTGGCTAAGTTTCGTGAAGAGTTAAGAAACGGTTGAGGAGACATAACAAATCTGGCTAAGCCCATCCTGGGCCCATTGGAGGCTCGATCATCTTTCTTATGCGATAACTTTTTTTTGCACATGCAAATTGTCACCATACTTCCAGTACTGCTTGGAAACACCCTCACGAACATCCTGGCCAAGTTTCGTGAAGAGTTAAGAAACGGTTGAGGAGACATAACAAATTTGGCTAAGTACATCCTGGGCCCATGGAGGCTCGATCATCTTGTTTATGCGATCACTTTTTTTTTTTTT
>CAXHKQ010000143.1:0-14188 GCA_964017145.1 Agrocybe praecox
CGGTTCGGTCGCTTGTCATTCCCAACATCTGGAAAACAGCCCGCATAATCCCGATATTGAAGCCAAGCAAGTCGCCGGACGACGGGAAGTCATATCGTCCCATCTCGCTCCTGTCTCCGGTGGCGAAGACTCTGGAGGCCCTCATCCTCAACATCATCACGCCTCACATTCCACTCGCCTCCCACCAACACGGCTTCCGTAAGATGCACAGCACAACAACCGCGCTCCACACGATCAGCGACACCATCACCCGCGGACTCAACGAACGAAGGCCCAACGCGAGAACCGTAGCGGTGGCCCTCGACTTGTCAAAAGCTTTTGACACAGTCGACACCGGCCACCTGCTCAACGATATCACGAACACGACCATCCCAGCCCCACTCAAACGCTGGCTGGGGTCGTATCTGCGCGGACGGCAGAACTTCGTCGAATTCCGCAACAGCAGATCAGGCTACCGCTGCATGAAACAGGGCGTCCCCCAGGGCAGCGTACTGTCACCAACGCTGTTCAATCTGTACCTGAGTGCCATTCCACCGCCTCCAGCAGACGTAACATTGGTGTCCTACGCGGACGACTGCACTGTCCTCGCATCGGGCACCGATGT
This sequence comes from Agrocybe praecox, assembly GCA_964017145.1. Classification (NCBI taxonomy): domain Eukaryota; kingdom Fungi; phylum Basidiomycota; class Agaricomycetes; order Agaricales; family Agrocybaceae; genus Agrocybe; species Agrocybe praecox. Next base: position 605 of record CAXHKQ010000143.1, read on the forward strand.
AAGCGCTGTCACGGTCAGATTGAACCAGTACCTGGGGACGCTCCACGACTGGTTCAGCGAGAGGAGCCTGCAGCTGTCGTGGGAGAAGTCGACGTCGACGATCTTCACTTCGTGGACCTCGGAGGTCAAGATGACCCTGGACGTGCGCATCGGAGGACACCAGCTGCCAACGGTCCAGTACCCAAAGCTCCTGGGGGTCACCTTCGATAGCCTGCACACGTTCAGCGCGCACGCCAGAACAATTGCGGCCAGGCTGCGCGGACGTAACTCGATCCTGAAGGCGATCACCGGGAACAGCTGGGGGAAGCAGAAGGAGTCGCTGCTGATCGCATACAAGACCATCTGTAGACCGATCGCAAACTATGCGGCTCCAGTATGGACCCCTCAACTGTCGCAGTCGCAGTGGGACGCACTCCAGGCGTGCCAAAACACGGCCATGCGGGTCGCAACCGGCTGCCTAAGGATGTCCGGAATCGACCACCTACACTCCGAGACGCTGCTGCTGCCGGTTCGCGCCCACAACGAGCTGCTGACGGAGCAGTACATCGCCGCCTGCCGAGCCACGTCCCACCCGTGCCACAGCCTCTTCCTCACCCCCCCCTCCTCGCGGAAGATCCGCAAATCCCTCGGCACAACTCCCCTTCCCATCCCCATCCCAGTGACACCATCCGGAAAGGAGATCAAACAGGCGCAACGTCTACTACACACGCGGGCAGTCTCCAACTGCATCAGCGGGTACGCCCCAAACCGAGTCCTCGGTACGGAGCCCCCGCTGATCGCGGCCGAGGAGACAGAGCTGCCGCGGAGTGCCAGGGCGACGCTTGCCCAGCTCCGATCCGGATGGTGCCACAAACTCCTAGACTACCGGAAGCGACTGGACGAGACAGTGGCAGACACCTGTCCAAAATGCCGCCAAGCTTCACAAACAGTGCAGCACCTCTTCACCTGTCCCGCAGACCCGACGTCACTTACGACCCGGGACCTGTGGGACAGGCCCAAGGAGGTGGGGGTCTTTTTAGACATCGTCTAATTAGACCATGTCTATTTTAAGGACGGAGGACGGACGACACTGGACATCGCTATCACAACAACAACACAGACAGAGAGAAATGACCAAGAGAGCTATAAACAGGTTTGCCGTTTCAGATTTGTTCAATGTACTTTATTTTAAAACTGGAAAGTACTGGCAATGTTTTCCTCCAATTCCCGGAAATGCAATTTGTAAAAACTTAACGTAACGATTCTCGTATGTTAGTGTATGTCACGTATGTTAGTGCGACCACGAGTGGTCCGATTGGTAAAACTTTGGATTTCGACACTTTGAACGACAAATTATCAATGCAAATATTTTTGTTAATTTAACAAACAAAATGGATTGCATGAATATTGAACAACGCTTGAATTGATAAGAAAAATTTAAATCGTCGATCATCTTTACCTCAAAAAGTCTCCGGAAATCATTGAAATTCGCTAGATTGCATTGGAAATATTCATAAATGTCTTCACAACACTGAAATCGTCGAGAATCGTTAAGTTTCTACAAATTGCATTTCCGGGAATTGGAGGAAAACATTGCCAGTACTTTTCAGTTAAAAAAAAAGTACTTTGAACAAATCTGAAACGGCAAACCTGTTTATAGCTCTCTTGGTCATTTCTCTCTGTCTCGTGGTTTCTGGTGCGACCACGAGTGGTCCAAGAAGTAAAACTTCGGATTTTATTTATCGAGATTCCTTGTGTTAACAGTTTGATATTTCTGAACGATTTTATAATTCGTAATATTTCTACTTTTTATTTTCTATCGCACAGGCGTCACCGCCTACCGCGACACCGACCTCTCGCGCGCCTACGAGCGCGACCTCCTCCGCCTGCCCCGTCTCACCCAGCTGCTGCACACTCTGTACCACCACACTCCAGCTTCGGCCCGGCCGTTTGCATTGCCAAACGCTGGCTGCGCTCGCAGCTGATCGACACCGCCCTGTGGCCGGATGAGTGCACCGAGCTGCTGATGGCGCGAGTTTATATGCAGACGGACTCGTGGACGGTACCGGCACAGCCGCAGGCGGCTTTTGTGCGCTGGCTGCAGCTGCTGGCCAGCACTGATTGGCATGCGGAACAGGTACTGAAATTATTCTTCAAATATTCTAGATGTTTGTTTGATTAGAAAAAGAAAATCGCCGCTCATATGAGCGGTTTATTTTTTGTAATTCCAATTCCGTGTTCATATTTTAACTACTGCAGTAAGGTCGATAGATCAATTTGGAATCTGACTATCAAGGGAAGAGTACGAGGTTGATCTCATCAATTAACCCGCCGTGGTGAATCTAGAAGCAAAATGAAGATTCACGTCTTAAAAAATGCCCTGTTGCAGATGTTTGAATAGTTGAAGATTGCATTTTTGAATGGACAGAACACAAGACTTTTGGGAATATTGGGAATATTGACGTATTAAATTCCCAATATAACAGTTAGTCCGGAAAGCCCGTGCCGTTTGGTAGTAGGACACATTTTTTGATGAAATTATTTGTGAGTACACAGTTCTATTGAAGGACGATACTATGAATTTTGCTATCTTCCATCTTTTCGATGTCCTTCGTATAGAACGATTTCTTTTTGACATATTCATGTCTTATGGGTCGTTTCGCCATGAAATTCTAGAAGAGCTTTGAGAGTTTCAGAGATAAGTGCCATATAAACGATGCAACAATTAAGCTTACGAAATGAGTGATCGATACGCTCACGAAATGAGTGATGAGTGATGAGTAAGTGATGAGTGATGTGAGTGATGAGTGATGAGTACATTAGAGTGTATCGAAAAGCACTTTTTTGGAATTTTCGTGAGAGTCAAAGAGAGACCCGGGAACAATTCATCGCGCGCGCCGGCGCGCGCTGATGCTGGCGTCAGCTCGCACATATACATACAAACGCATGCCGGGCTAGGGGTGTCGAGAATATCGATATATCGATACGATATCGATAAATCTTCGATTTTGTTCGTGCAAATATCACAGGAATTCGCGGACAAATTCTATAAATATTCAAAAATATGCATATAATTCTTCAAAACATCGAAAATAATCGTGAATCTTGATAAATAATCAAAAATAATTGGAAATGACTAAAAAATCGTGAAGAACAATTGTGAAACTTCAACAAATTCTTCAAATCACAGGAAATATCGAATATCGATATATCGTAACGACAAAATGGCAGGAAAAAGAGACGAGGTTTTGTAGTTTCAACAAAAATCAACTCATAATTATCCTAAGAGCAATTTTTATCGCATACAAATCGGAACGAGAACCAATATTTGTTAAGCGTTGTTCTTCATGTGAATCCGATATCCGAAATCAAAATGTAGACTGGTCAATGCTCTGGAGCAGAATAATTTGAATGAAGCGATATTCCTCAAAATAATAGTAATGTGAGTGATATTATACACCCCTTATCATCATCTGGGTACGTCAAAGTTACGGTTAGCACATATTGCGAATTTCCACGAAAAAATTATGCGATATATCAAGAAATATCGATATTTTCCAATTATCGAAACATCGATATTTTTTGGATATCTGACATCCCTACGCCGAGCACCAACCAAACACACACAGAGAGACAAATACAGTCAAGTAATATTCCAAGCATGCTTTGCGCTTGTGCGCCGACTTCGCGTCGCCTGTGCTAATATTGGAGACACACACACACGCAACATTCATACGACGGCGTCGACGACAATAATTACGTATTCAGTTCATGCGGATCGCTGCTCACGGCGAAACAAAACACAACCTCCAACCTACAACCTCTCATCGCGAATAGCGCGACATGACTGAATTGGTAATGGCTGGCGGAGATCTGCGCACTCTCACCTCTCACTTCGTCGTTCCAAGCCAAGTTCGCTCTTCGTCATGAGCGCTTTTCGCTCAACGACGACGGCGACGAATGTAATGTACAAACACGTTAGTGTTTGCATAATTGCGGGCGAATTAGCGAAAAAACGGCATTCAGTCTCGTCGCAGCTGTTTTCTGTATCGGATGTCGATGACGAAATGCTATATATTTTCTGTGTATGAATTCGCAACAGTTCATTTTATATCACAAAGTTAATTATAACTATAATTGAACACTGCATTGCATTGAACACTGTTTTATTTGATACATGTTTGTTCAATTTTATTACGAATATCTTGTGTTCATAGAGAGGATATACAAGGTCTATTTGTAATTACATTCGTTATATCTTTAAGACCACCATCAGACATTAATATGTTTTTAGGACTTTCCCCATGGAAATCTTCCTCGATCCAAAATAGACATTAATATGTGAAAACGGATGCAAATAGGAAGAATGATACAAAAAGGAGTCCTACTACAAAAGGGAATCTAACTCAAGCCACCTTGGCTTGGCTGGGATTTTTTCAAAGGGTATTTATTGAGGCTTTTTGCCTCAAAATATGCATCTTTTCCCTCAATATATTTTCCATCGGTACCAAGTCTTTTTCTAGCGATAATATTTCTCAGGTCTGAAAACATAAACTAGTCAATAAAAGCCAAATTCGGATAATACCGTTAATAAAGTCTCAATTATTTTCCTTTTATTTTCCATCGTTTCCATCCACATGTGAATCAGCTTATTGTCTTGGTAAAAAAGCACATATGAACACGCTATGAGAAGCGGTTCTTGTCCATTCTAAGCTTCAGGGGCTACAAACATTCTATTCATCAGTCTATCTTTATTGTATTTCCTTTTTCAGTTAGCCAATAATAATCCTTCTGAGTCTCAAAATATAGACGCCCTCAGATTGAGTCATGGAACATCCATGTTCACATATATTTATAAAAAAAGTAGCTTTATCGCGTCCGATCTGCCCTAAACACGTATCAGAAAAACACCACGTTTATATTTTGGTCGATTTCGAGGTCGCGCGGCAGACATTTTACAAAGAGCCTTTGCATCTCCAAGAACATATCAAAGAAAAGTTCAAATATGTTTTAAAACCGTGCTATCCGATCTTACGGCCTTATTTTGTGGATTTATTAATGCTTTCGTCTGTAAATTCCATATTTGGGCGTCTAGTACGCGCATTATCTTCGGTGTCCAAATGACCAGTACGGAGTTTTTGAAAATGTGGAATTTGTATTTGGCAAAACCCAGATACCAGTCATGGTTCGACTTAGGCCCTATTTGCTCATAGAAATCAGCGTTTTACAAAGACACGAAAACTAATGTTTTCTATTCCTTCGCATTAACAAAAGTCGCGTCAACCAAAAAGAGATATCGAACGAACCAAAAGTCCTATCGATGTCAATTTTTGTTTTGGATCATTTGAAAGATCTATGTTGAATATTCATAAATATTCTCATCTAAAAAATGTGCCCTTCTAGTAAACGGCACGGACTTTCTGGACTAACTGTTACATCATCAATTGTTTGAAGTTTGTATTTTTAGCGACCGATCTTTGATGTTCTGTGTGGCATCATGAATGCCAGATTGGTTCAGCAAAATCCAATCAGGCACATCTGTGCGAAAAGTTGCTTGAAAAGGGTTAACAGTTTAAAAACACTACGCAAAATTTTCCGGAAAACATTAAAAGGAAGAGATCCCATCTACTTTTCTGATAATCTTCCTCAACCTAAGGAGTAGTGTGAATATTATTTTTTTTACTGTGGATTGGTTCTCGAGTTGGTGAATTCCGAAGCATATATCATATAGTCGAATAAATATTTTTGTTAATTATTTTTTAGATATGTATTTATGTTTGAAAAAATGCGTAAAACATTATGTTTTTTTCTTCATGTTTGACTTAACTGCTCTACTTAGAAGGTCCTTCACCAAGCTTCAGTTGTGGACCATACATCGGGCAATCTTTTGATTATACTTCACTCCTACATGTATGCTATTATTCGAGAAAAAATAATTTCATTATTCAATCTTCAACATTCTTCAACTTGGACACCAATCCATAAAAATCAAAATTATGTCCACTTCCGTTCTTACGCTGTAGACTATCAGAACCTCTACCTTTTTAGGCTGAGTACGTTAATGTCGTTAATTAAGAAGCTTAAGGTTTTTCGGAGTCAGATTAATTGCCATCCAATTGAATTCTCTCATTTAGAAATTAACAATTTGCTCAACCCCTTCATTCGATCCATTTCTCCTGCAGATCATCCTCAACTTCAACGACGGCCTCACCTCCGATCAGCTGACCCGCCTCAACGGCCGCTGGCGCTCCGATCGCGACTCTTTCCCCATCCTGAGCATCGTGACACCGGCGGCGGTGGCCACCCTCTCGACAGTGGCGGCCGAGACGAAGGGCCAGTCGGAGTGGACGGTGTGGACGCACGAGGCGCCCATTCGCGAAATCGTGGGCCGAGTTGTGGTGCTGGCCGGAGCCGCCTTGGACATTGTCGAGCGGGCCGTGGTGGCCGAGAAGCCCAGAGCTGGGGCGCTGGAGCCGAAGGCGCTGTTCGTGCCGGAGCTGGAGGGATACGATGTGCTGATCCGGCTGAGGAGGGGACGCGTGCAGCAGAGCAATGTGGCTGGGTTCGAGAAGACGCGCCGGGGAAGGCAGCTGGATGAGGCGGCGCCGGCGGGCGATTTTAATGTGGTCGAGCGGTATTTGGGGGAGCTGAGGGAGGCGTACGGGGAGTTGGCGTTGTTCTTCTACGATCAGTGCGGTGGCGATGTGGTGGCGGTGATGTGGAAGCCGGCGGTGCGGGTGGAGCGGGAGTTTTCGGTGAGTTGGAGGGGAAGACTTTGCTTTTAACTCTAAAGACGTTTTTGTTAAGTTTGGCTAGGCTAAGAGCTTTATGAATTTTACAGAGTTAGTTTTGAATGAATTCGTTGGGCGAATACACGTACTACATGGTTCACTAAGTCCCGGGAAAAGTGTAAAAAACACAAACTTTTTGATAAAAACTTTTAAAGTTCCTCTACATAGTCTCATTCAAGGCCGATAGCCAAAATCTTGCGATCCTGAAATATAAAGATCACCTTCGAAAAGTATTTGGCGCAAACCCTTGCAAAATCCCAATTTTTCGCGATTTATACTGCCTCATTCTTTCTCTGGAGATACCACTTTGAATTTGGAAATTGATAACAACATATACAACAATTACAACATCTCAGACATTTGCGGATATCTCATGTTTGAGTTTGTGTAGACCGATCTGCCACACATAAAATGAAAGCTAATTAAAAATGCTATAATTCATGTTGATATCGTTTTTCCATAGTGTCTATAGTTTTAGTGTTACCGTGCAACAAATGTGAAAATTAGTGAAAAAAGTGCAAAAAAGACGGAAAAAAATCACGCGAACATTTTTTGTAGTTGTGAAATCGGCAATTACCGTTAGTTTTTCACATGATGATATCTATGGATGAATTCAGGTGCTGTGACATGAAATCCCTGTACAAATTGTATCATATTTGACCATCGGAGGAAAAGTCAACTTCTACAATATGGCTCGCAGACCAAAACCATGATAAAACTTTTTCAACAACTAACAAATCTGAACAAAACTACATCTTTAGTTTTTATTTTTTTGTTTCAACCCATACATTTATATCACAAAGAAATCGGAACACGGCATAACATATCTGTGAATAACGTTTTAATCAATCCATAGATATTACCATGAGACAGCTTGACAAATGCACAAGAGTCCAAGCTACCAGACAAGTGAAAACAAACTGACGGTAAATGCCGATTTCGCAACTTAAAAAAATGTTCGCGTGATTTTTTTCCCGTCATTTTTGCACTTTTTCCACTGAAACTATAGACACTAGAGAAAAACAATATCAACATGAATTATAGCATTTTTAATTAGCTTTCATTTGATGTGTGGCAGATTGGCCTACACAATCTCAAACGTGAGATATCCGCAAATATCTGAGGACATGTCGAATCAAACAACTCACGCCAATATCTTCGAAAGATATCCATCGATTTAATTTTTGATGCCGAATTCGTGATTAGGAGATAAAAACACGTCAGAAAAGTTCATACAGACGGCCGGTAAATGTCATTACCTCATTTTTGTGACACATTGTAATAGTCACTTAGGGCCGAATACGGAACAAAAACGTTAATGATTCATATAAAATTAACGACATTTAGTTGTTTTTGTCAAATGTCAGTTTTTGCGTAATCGCGGCACCTCCTCCGCAAAATGATCTCGCATTCCCAAAATCGCATGTAAGATATGTCTAAACATTGTTTTCATATCTTTAGGAAATAAAGAATCTTTAGCTGCGGAACTTTTCTGTTTTCGAAATAATTTGATCGACTTATTAATGTTTCATTTAGGCGTCTACTACGCTCATCGTCTTCGGTGCCCAAATCGCAGGTACTGAGTTTTGGAAAACAATTGCGATTTTGGTTTTCGGATGGGGAATAACATGCACCACACGTAATAAGTAATTAGACATTTTTGGCTCCAGCCGCACTTTTCCCATCAGCAAACAGTGCTACATCAAGAAACGAAATTCCCTCTTCTCGATTAGGCCGTATTTAATGAACCGCGTGTTGCAATAAACGGCATAACTTCCAAACTACTTCACATGAAATATCATAATAATTTTGTATTCCTCTTTTAAAAGATTGCACTTCCGGAAAATGTTATCGATTTGAGAGTGGTGGCACCAGAACACCGATTTTCCCGGGACTTAGTGAACAATGTAGTATTCAGCTCTCTCTTCTTGCTCTTAATTTTTGTTGAATATTTCCGTTTACTAATGGCATTTGTTTCAACAGTCCAAAAACAATAATTTGATCTTGAAGAATAATTTGGAATATTAGGGAGAAAAGTGGCATCCCGACGTAAACAAATGCTGTGCTGCACCAGAGCAAACATAAAAAAATATATAGTATTACAAAAGTAATTTACATACTTCCAATGATTCCAGTAAATCCAGACAAATTGACATTTATAGTGTTTCTAAAACCTCGAAATTGTTCCAAGAAGCCAAAAAGTCTAATTATAGCATAATTACAACTAGGGGCATGTATTGAAACGTTATGGAGTCAAGTGGTATCCCAACGTAAGCAAATGTTTGTCATTTTAAAGTACTTTCAAATACTTTCTACAAAATAGTGTTGCAAAAAATTGTACACAAGTAATTGACTTCCAATGATTCCAGTAAATCCAGCCCACTTGACATTTATTCTCTTTCTAAATCCTCATATTCTCAAATTATTTCCCCCAACAGGCCGTCACCATTTCCGGATGCCATGCGCAGGGCGACGTATACGTGGTGAACCTGCCGCAGATTGTCGAGGACTTCCGGCTGATCGGACACGGTCTGGTCGAAAAGGTCGAGGAGGCGTAGATTTAAACACTTTATACATTTTATATTACAAGAAAATATATCACACAGCAGTTCACCGACCGTTATTTCTATCCCGCGTAGTTTACAATTTATTTAAATAGTTTTTTGTCTCCATCCCGTACGTCCGTCCGTCTGGCATCGCACATTTGTTAGAAATTTCTCTTTTCAATATTATATGTATATCGCGTCGCTTTTGTATGGTGTTGGTTTGTGTATGGTTGGTTAGGAAGGACATTTATTGGAACAGAACAATCAACTAGATGTCTACTATAGTACAGTATATATTTTCTCCTTTGCATACAAAACCGTGTCGTGTTTGGTTTGGTTGATGTGATGTGATGATATCTGTGGATACATATAATTACGCGGAGCATTCAATAAGATTGAGGTGAAGAAGGACGAGTGAGGTTGAATGAATGGAAAAACAATTACGCATATATGTCTAATGGTATCTGGGTATTATTTGTTGAGGGGGTCGGATTTAATTCTGGGGGTATAATACGCACATCAGCATGCCTAAATTGAATATATTTTATTTGAATCCATTTCATTAACTTACGGTTCTAGATATATTCTCTTCTCGTGCCTCGTGCCTATTCCGTGTGTTCTCTGTTTTTGTGTGTGAGTTAGTTCTTCATAATCATATATAGAAACATTATCGATTCGCCGGTTTGATTGTTTCGCACTCGTGATTGTTGTGTGTGTCTAGAGTTTCGTTATTTTAAAACACAAAAAAACACATAGATGGGCTCGGTTTCCAGGTTCCAATGTACGATTCGGTTGTTTAAAATGCATGCGCCTAAAACTGTGTGAGTGATTCACGACGAATAAAACCCGCCTTTTTGGCCCGGATGAAAAGATGAACGCGCACTCGGATGAATCTCTGCGGTGTGTTATATTATTCTTCGTATGCGCTGTTTGGTTTTTTCCAGTGTCTATAATTTAGGTATAATCTTACGTCATTCTTCTGTCTGTCTCCACACGTGTGTTTGTGTCGATGTTTGTGTGTGTGTGTCTGTCTCTAATTGCTCTATCCACGATTGCCGTCCATTCCTCGCCAGGGTGAACCGTTTTAAAAAAGTTAGTTGTTCGAAATTCGGAATAGCTATGCAATAAACACAATATATCACATAATTTGAATTCAATTAATGGTATCAAGTACCTGTTTTTTCAGTTTTTAATTTGAATTTAACGGGAAAAAACATCATATTAGAAATAAAATAATTGAAACAGCGAATATCAGTGGCCAGTAATCCGCGCATTTGTCTTATATTTGAAAGTTGATAACTTTCAATATTGTAGAAAAAATACGCGGATTGCAGCCAGTGTTTCAGCGTTAACAGTTTCAAAATTATCTTGGGATTTCAAATAAAATAATGAGCGAACAAATCTCATGTAAATTAGTATTTGCCAACTAAAAACAACAGGCGAATAAATATGTGTTTTTTTATTGAGCACATTCCACAGCTTTTCCTACACTTTCCGACACACACTTTCGAAAGAAAACCGCCCACCCTGCACTCTGCCATTCCATACATTTCCCCCTCCGCATTTGCTTCGCCTAGTTTTGTAATTCATAATTATTATCTACACACGTGACACCGCCGCATTTTGGTACACAACGAGATCACGATTCCTCCTCCCATCTTCCATCTCCTCCTTCTTCACTTCTTCACTCCGAGTCATCGTCGTTGCCATCGAACCCCTTCAGATCGGTACTCCCGGGCTGCAGGAAGCCCCGATTCAGTGCGTACTCGATGAACGCCAGATGACAGAAGACGTACTGGTCGGGCATCTGGATGGAGTAGGCGCGCTGCGAGCGGATCTTCTCGACGGTGCCGCGAATGTCGACGGTGCGCACGTCCTCCAGGCGGGAGATGCAGATGTCCAGCGTGATGAAGGTGCCTGTATGTTTCAGGTTGGAATAGTGGAGTGTGGTTAATTTGGGATTTTTCAAAATTCATTCATTTATGTTATTTTTAGACTGAATAGTCATCTTTAAATCGATATGATATTATTTTTTGGTTCTTGTGATTAGTAATCAGCAAGGCCCGGAAGTTAAGGGAAAATCCCTTTTTTCCTGTTCATCCTATACAGAACATTTGTAACCACGGTTATGCGTCACGTTTCCGTACGATTAAAATGAACTATACTTTTTAATCCCTTTTTCCCCTTTTTGCCATTTTTCGGACGTTAGGCCCTTTTACATCTATAATCTCTTTTTTAGACCCTTTTTCGCCTTTTTTCCTTATTTTTAGACCCTTTTTCCCCCTTTTTAGACCCTTTGGCATGTTGGCTAATTTTTCGGAAAATATTCAAAAAAATTATATATAATAATTGCAAGAAGAACCATTTTCACGACGTCTTTTCACTTTTCAACCATTTTCACAAAATGTAATCGAGAAATCATGGGCTTTAGACCCTTTTTTCTTGTTTTTCTCTCACGGTTTTTAACCACTATTTTAGGGCCCTAAAACGTACTTTTCTAGGCCCTTAACTTCCGGGCCTTGGTAATCAGTTAAAATAAATTTTAAATGATCGAACATCGAAACACATTCTGCCAACAAACATAATTAGAGCAAATGTTCATATTGTAGACAATTTGTTTTCACCGAGAAAACCACGACTAGATATCTAGAGACCGAGCTGCATAAATTAACTGTATCTTTTCGTTTATAGTAAAGCAGTAATATTCTGGGCTTCATGCGGAATATGAACATTTTCTGACTAGATATCTAGAGACCGAGCTGCATAAATTAACTGAATCTTTTCGTTTATAGTAAAGCAGTAAATTCTGGGCTTCATGCGGAATATAAACAAAGTTACCATGAAAAAGTGCCTGCCTCACGATCGGAAGGTCCTGGGTTCGAATCCCGGTATGGGTGCGGGTTTTTTCTTCTAACGATGATCCAAGGAAGGATGTTAAATGTTGCCTAGGGTTGCTCTTTGGAGCGCTGTGCTAACCACATGGTCTCTGGAAAACCCGAATCGGTTATGAAGCCCTGCTACTCTTCATATACAAAGGAGTATATAAGTTAGGCCAAGACCCGTCGCGGGTTGTAGTGCCGATAAGCAGCAACCATGAAAACATTTTTATTTAAAAAAACTCCACAATTGGTTCTTATTAATTCTACCAAGCGATAAATTAAATGTTTAATGACTAAACAGCGGATAAATTTTGACAATTTGTGTCATCGAATATCTTACTATTTGAGTGAAGTCAAATTAAATATGAAACAAGTATTTATATTAAAAAATTGCTTCGTTTTAATAACTCGATTACATACTTATCTTTGGAGTTTCACAAAAAAACATTAGTTGATATGAATTTGATTGAACATAATGGAACATCTTGAAGAAAGATTGAGATTCAGTTCATTTATGCAACTAGGACTCTAGATAACTAATATTAAACGTCGAAAATATCATGGTAAAAAGTAAAAACCAAAGATTTTGTATGTAAAGATGAGACGTAATAGAAATAGAACATAAGCATAGGGACAATACAATCAAACGAATAAATGACACTACACATATTATGCACACGCGAATTTCACGCACACATGCAAATCTCGCTCAATTTATACGGAAAGAACGATAGGCAACATAAACAATCTCACTCGCACATCCGTTTTTAGAATGAATGACAGAAAAACATCAACACATACGATGAATTTGCAAAAAAGGACTACGAAAGGTCGAAAAAATGTTTCCGTTTGTCAAAACAGCAAATCACAAATGAGCCTCTATGACGATTCTCTATTACAACATCTCTTGTGAAAACCACGTTGGAGCTGGAGCACGTGTATACAAATCCATTATCACAAAAAAACGTATTCGGACCATTCGTGGGCGAAACGGGTTTCTCTTTTGAATATCTCCGATCCTATATGCATGAAAAAAATAAAATCTACATGAATTTTTAAGTTTAGGCGGCAATATTCATGTAATCCATTTTGTTTCATAAATTGATAAAATATTTGCAATATATTTGTCGTTCAAAGTGTCGAAATCCAAAGATTTACCACTCGGACCATTCGTGGTCGCAAACGTAACTGAGAGAGCAATGATGTCAAGCTGAAATATTCATATCACATCGGCAGAACGCGCACGTGGTTTTGTGTTTTGGTTCAAGCGTTCATGGCGAGGGTTGCCGTTCCGAGTACATTCAAAAATGTTAGACAATTTATTTTTATATTGTTTTTCCTCTACCATATACATTTGTACATGGAAAGGAGGGAGTTGTGTCCACTTGA
>CAXHKQ010000144.1:0-31933 GCA_964017145.1 Agrocybe praecox
AGTTTACAAATATTTGGTCATAAATAAGTGCCAAAAACACATTTTTTCATATTTTTAGCATAAATATTTGGCTCTGTACAAATATTTACATTATTTATTTTGATTTTAACAGCCACTTCCAAAATCTTTTTGCATTTTGCACTTGAACAAACAAAGCTTATATCATAATAAATATTTACAAACATGCCCTGATTTTTCTCTACACAACCATATAAAAATATTTGATGTGGCTGTGCAAAAGTCGCATGTACCTACAAGCCAACCAGCCATGCAAGCGTCCAGCGTGGGATATCACAGTTATGCACAATGGTGTTTTTCTATGATCATGTGACATTTTCACAGCCACACTATAGATAAGATAAGATAACTTGACTTAGGACTTGCACGATTTTACATACTTATGCAGGTGATGTCACACTCACCATGTATGACAGTGACAGACAGTGTGATGTTGACACGTCACACTGCTTGTTGCACAACCACCACCATCCGCCACCACCATTTGCCACCACCACCGTCCATCACCACCATTCCCCATTGCCACCACACCTCAATGACAATGCAAACAACAACAACACAACCTGAACGCCAAACGCCACCACTGCCGATGATTGCCAGCACATCAGCCAAAAAACGCAAAGGGCTGAGCTTGACGACACCAACACGAACAACAACAACACGAATGACCACAACACAAACACAACAAAACAAACATGGTGCAATGCAGCACTGGCACCGCCTACAATGACAACAACAACGATTGCCAGCATATAAACTAACGAGCATGAATGAACATGGGTGGTAGTAGGGGCCTGATGTGGCACAGTGGTGATAAGTTATAGGATGATGGTGAAGGGGGAGAACACAAGGAACAGGTACTACAAGGTAAGTACCCCATCCACACTGTCACATTGCTCACCACTGCTGTCCACAGGGAACCACCCATTCCATCCCCTTCTTCCCCTTCCATCAGGAAAAACACTTTATGCCTTGACTGCCCTAGGGGTGCCTCAAGGCAGTCAAGGCATAAAGTGTTTTTCCTGATGTCTCTTGTCCTCTTCTTCTTCCCCTCTTCCCTTCCCTTCTCCTCTTCTCCTTCCCTTCTCCTCTTTTCCTTCTCTTCTCCTCTTCTTCTCACCTTCTCCTCTTCCCCTTCCCTTCTTCTCTTCCCCTTCCTTTCTCCTCTTCCCCTTCCCTTTCCCTCTTTTCCTTCCCTTCTTCCTTTCCTGACTATTTGCTAGATATAATTTGATAATAATAGTAATAGTTACAATAATACTCATATGTATCTCCCTAATTATGTATTCTCAATATAATAAATTGATTATTTGTCAACTGAAAGTATCTGTTTATATATTCTTAAATTCACTATTGGTATCCTTGCATTGGTAACAGGTGTCTTTGCATTGACTGTTGGAGTCTCTAAACTGGCTTTCAGAATCTTTGAATAGGCTTCAGTAGTCTTTCAGTAGTCTTTCTGGTTCTTTATGGCATCTTTGTGGCATCTTTGGGAGTCTTTGAAAGTGCTTTCTCACATTAGTTACAAGAGCACCTTGCTTTGAAAGATCTGTAATTCTCTTTTTATCTTTTGTGTCTTTTTGGTCTTTAGAGATCCCGAAAGACCTTCCAAGACAAAGTCAATTTTCTTGATGCAACACACAGCAGAGATTGAAAAATCCAGTAGAAAGAGAGATGTCTTGAGGAGATGTTGAAATTGAGGAGGGAGAAATAATATAGATGATTGGGAGGATATTGGAGGTTGAAGGGTTGGTGATGGTGAAGAAAATAATATATGTGGTGAGAAGATGTGAGGAGAAATGGGGGAAATAGAGATGAATAGATTGGTGTAGATAAATGTAGGATGATGGATAGTGATTGGTGGAGTTGTCTGAGATAGCTTCAATCTTCTGTCAAGGCAATACTATAATCAGTCTGACAAGGCCACCAACAAAGACAAAGCAAGAAAAAGAAAGAGAGAGAGAGACACTCAGTGATTCTAAGAGATCACACCAATGATAGTGGATATCTTAAGAGATTGAAGCTGGGGCTACAGCTACCTACATGTCCAGTATACCCTACAGCTATTCTAGAATATTCCTACATTACATCAGAACCAGACACTGGTGAATCTTGCTACAGCAATGTTGGTTGATTCAGGGCTGTCCATGTCATTCTGAACAGATGCAATGCTCACTGCAGCATTTATCATCTCTCACACTCCCGCTAGCGGCACCAGTGGACAAGTGCCTTATAAAGCCCTCTTCAAACTCAAAGTTGACATATTGTGGCTTCGCCCATTTGGATGCAACACATACGCACTGATCCCCAAGGACAAACACAATGGAAAATTTGCTAAAAAGGGGACAAAATCAATTCTTTTAAGATATACATCTGGACAAAAAGCCTACTGTCTGTTAAATCCCACTACATGAAAGGTTTTCCACTGCCGACATGTCCTATTCGATGAGGCAGGTAATATACCCATTGACTTGAGTGCATATGACACAAAGTTTATGCCGAAGAAGTGGGAGGATATCCTGCGGAATAAACCCTCAAATCCACTACACCCCAGCACAGACTACGAGTCAGATTCTGGTGATAAAAATGTCAGTGCATCACGCTCACAGATTCCCGGAGCAGTGAGAGATATACAAAAACCACAAGTAGTGGGAAATGTACCTGCAGAAATCCATGACCCAGCTATACACCATCCACCAAATCCAAATCCAAAGCCAACAAAGTGCACTAGAAAAAAAACCCATGTACCCGACCCAACATCAGTAGGAGCCAGTCACCCAAGATGCACCATTGCTCCTGTGAGGCCAAACAATGACTATTATCATGCAAAAAGGCTGGAAGAAACTCGTCAGCAGAACACCAAAGCAACACAGAAGCAAAGAAATGTGGAAAAAGAATCAGAAACCAATGTCGAACATGCAAGCAGTGACACAGATGAAGTTAAAAGCCAAGCCTTTGAAAACAAGTTAGGATCTGGCAACACAGAAGCAATTCGGAACCTTGAAAACTCTGTTGCTGGTACCGACATCACTGACAAAATTGTTCCTGATGACGTCGATGATGTGTACTTTGCCGGAATCGCAAACACAGGACCTAATGAACAACATATACCAAATAATCCCACAGATGCTTTAAACAGACCTGATGGACATCATTGGCATACTGCACTAAGAGAAGAAGAGCAGAGCCTCATTGAGAACAATGTCTACGAGGTTGTTAAGATACTGTCAGAGCAACACTAAGATCAGTGTGACAAGGCCACCAACAAAGACAAAGCAAGAGAGAGAGAGAGAGAGAGATGAAGAGAGAGAGAGAGACACTCAATGGTTCTAAGAGATCACACCAATGATAGTGGATATCCTAAGAGATTGAAGCTGGGGCTACAGCTACCTACATGTCCAGTATATATACCCTACAGATATTCTAGAATATTTTTACATTACATCATGAAACAGAAGGATGAGTAAGACAATGACATCATGAAACAAGGAGAAGAATGATGTGGAGTGATTGAGGCAGTGCTCATGGGAAATAAAGATGATAAGTATCTAATCAAAGATCTGAGTGATAATCAAGAAGATAATCAAGGAGATAATCAAAGATGTAAAAGAGATAAAATATCTTCATAACTAAGAAAGGGAAAAATGCGAAAAAAATAGAAAAAAATAAGGGAAAATAGGGGAAACCCTGACAGATACCAAAGGGGATCAAACCCATCACCTCGAAACTTGTCTTGTGAATTAAGCTTAACGCAAACAGCAATATTGAAAGATATAAGGTTCGCATTGTCGCTCGTGGATTCACTCAGAAACATGGAATTGATTACAAAGAAATTTTTGCCCCAGTCACAAATCTTGAATCAATTCACATCATTATTGCACTTGCAGCCAAATATAATCCAGAACTTGACCAGATGGATGTTGCAACAGCTTACTTGAATGGTGAACTTGAAGAGGAATTATACATGCTACCTCCGGGTGTTAGTATCCCTGAAGACCACTGTTGGCGACTAAAAAGGTCATTATACGAACTTAAACAAGCTAGCCGCACTTGGAACCACACATTGAACAAGAAATTGAAGGAACTAGGCTTCTTTTGCCTAAATGCTGAAACCTGTCTATATGTCTTCAAGGGCACAAAGGGAGAAATATGCTTTCTTGTCGTCTACATTGATGACTTTATTTTAGCCGCAAATTCAAGACCCTTCATGAACTCAATAAAAGAAAAACTCTTGAACACCTTCAAAATGTGTAATTTATGCCCAGCAACTTATATATTGGGTATCCAAATGACACGAAATCGAAAAACACAAACAATATCATTATCCCAAAAACAATACATCCAAACCATTGTCAAACACTGCAGAATGTCGAATTCGAAACCCACATACACCCCTATGACACAAAATTCACATCTTACCACCGAAAATCTGGACGGAAATAACAAGACTATATTTGAAATGGTTATTGATGGCAAGAATGTCTCCTATGCGAGTGTCATTGGGTCATCAATGTACGCTATGATAGGAACATGACCTGATCTAGCATACACAGTTGGTGTGCTCGGAAGATTAAGCTCAAATCCCAAAGCTCTCCATTGGATAGCCGCTAAATGGGCTCTTCAATATTTGAACAGTACCACAGACATGGTATTGACATTCAATGGAAACAATGTTTCGATGGACTCAGATTACAAAGGGAAATTCAACTTTCACAGTTTTTCTGATGCTGATTGGTCAGGCAACATTGACACATCAAGATCGACATCAGGATTTGTCTTTATTTCAACTCATGCAGCCATCGGATGGGGAAGCAAACATCAAACATTAGTTGCTCTATCATCTACTGAATCAGAGTACATTGGTCTTTGTTACACAGGGCAACATCTAGCTTGGCTACGAAATTTCTTCAAAGACATCAGACATGAACAAAACAAACCCACAAACCTTTTCTGCGACAACCAAGCTGCCATAACTCTTACTAAAGACGCACAGTTTAGAGCACAAATGAAACACATTCAACAAAAATATCATTTTCTCAGGGACGACATTGTTGGAAAAGGTCAAGCAGTTGTTCAGTTCGTACCAACAGAAGACAATGTGTCCGATATCTTCACAAAATCCCTTTCCCATGACAAGCATTGGAAGTTCTGTCAGGCTATGGGTTTACATATTCACCCGAGTGGGAGTGTTAGAGGATGACTTTTACGGAATCTGCATAATTCACGATCGCGCCTTACGTGCGTATCACTTATTCCATGTGTTCTATTTTCCCCATATCTGAAACTCCCATTTTCATTTACACCTCAGTTCGTTCTATTACGCACTGAGGTATGTTTCTTAGTTTATACATATATATTTCTACTTACTGACTCTTACTTCTACATAGTTCTCACTTTGTGCATATTAGGTAGAATTTTATATATTAGTTTGTTCTATTACGCACTGAGTTCTCACTTTGTGCATATCAGAATTTGACAGTAGCTACATAGATAAACTCTGGCACAGATGTAGTATAATGTATAAATTGCAACACAATACATATTGAATAAATGAAATGCAGTCAACTTATATACCAATACATCAACTCAGCCATATTACATATGTCACATGGCAATAAATGTGATGAGAGTTTTTGCCGATGTTGTGATCTTTGATCCTAGGAAACATTCTGTTGCATTAGAGGACATATCTTTAAGAAGAAAACATAATTAACAATGTGTATCATGTATCCCTCTTATGAAAGAACTAATCATATTGATTGGGTTTTGTTTCGGAGTATATACAAAGTACAAATTGTACATACACACTCAACCCCACAGCAAGCACCTTACCGGCCATATTCTGTCTTCTATTCTCGTTCTCAGAGCCAAGTACCTTCTATGGATTCCTTGCGCAAACAACCACTATCATTGTGCAGCAGCAATGATGAGAATATCCATGAGCTGCTCAATGTGGCTTTTTCTAAGGCTCAGAAGATCACTGCTAATACAGGTCGTCCAAAAGCGTCTGATTACAATGTCATTTTATTAGAGGTCATTCTCAAAGCATTGTCCATATATCACTCACTTATTTCCATAGTAACACCTTTTCTTACTACAAGCAAAGAGTTAGCTCATGTCAATACTGCATAGGACCGTTCTAATTGTGATACTGCCCAAGTTATCCCAATTGCAATCACACCTGTAATCAGAAAAATCGCAAGTCACTAACATATCATTTTACAATTGCATTTAACTCATATCATGTTTAGATTGCTGCCCGTGGCTCTCAGATCTGTAGTGAAATCAACTTGAATGCATTTGATCCTGTAGAATCACTATACAGGTTTGAAAGTGGCCACAAGAGTTCTACCATTGCAGAAAATCAATGTTTTGTTGAAGTCCTCGAGGACCAAAATTTAGGGTTCCTTTACAAGGTATGATTATTTTGCTATATCTTTGCTCCTTTTTTTTTTTGAAACTCTTCTAACCAAAGCTCAAAACTTTATTAAGGATCCTGTTCTTTGCACCAGCTTATATCAACACCCAATTATTCAAAAAGTGATCAACAAATCATGGTTTAACAAATCACACAACAAAGGTATCATATTTGATGATCTATTTACTCCAATTTCTATTGAAGCACTTGCATTGGTCTTTGTGGTGGTATGTTCTTGCCATTTTTTAAAATTTAGATTGAATGTGGCATTGATGCTTGGGCAACTGGGGTCAAAGGAGACCTCTCATTTTATTCTTCTGAATATAAACCAGTGTGGATTTGCCACGTTAACACATTGAAGGTATATGGCAGAAAAATGAAAGAGTACAGTTTGCTAGGCAAGCTGCAGTCTTCATTCTATAATCGAGGCTGGTATGTTTTTATTTTTATATGATATACATCTGTATTCAATGCATATATGTCAGTGCTCACGTGGGTGTTCAATCAACAACCTCTGCCATTGCAGCAGGTTCAGTTCTTGGGGACAAAGCTTTTGCTAATGCCATACAGGATTATAAAGCAAGTCAAAGTCAAATGACTAGTAGACAGGACAATGATGACCACAAAGTAGAGTACTGAGCTAATATTATTATGTTTCTTTCTGTCAAATGAAATCTATTTCCTGGTTAAATAAACTGTGTTAAGATATCTATAGACTGTCCATTGTATGTCATATTTTTGATGTCAAACTATAGGTTGCTATATATAGTAACTGGGCTATAATACTATAAAACCATGACATACTATATTTTACTATATATACCTTCTGTCACTACACCACCAACTATGATTTACAATATAACAGGGGGCTTGCAATGCAGCTATTTCAGCTATGTAGAGTACATACATCTGTGTAGACTTCAGAATTTTTCCTGATGCTGTATCTCACATATCAGTCAATGGAGGACTGGTCTGAGGCTTGTGATATTCTATGCTGCAACTCCAATTTTCACGAGCATGAAAGGCATGACTGTGCAATTGTCAGCTTGGATTCTGCAGAAACAACCTTAGCACATCTTTGTGCTTTGCTGCGGTGTCAATTACCTGGCAGAAAATGTGTTGATATAGTGCTAGCTCATTTATTTCGCCCTCAACAAAATTGGAAACCTAATACCAAATGGGGTGACTGCCAGATTTGTGCTCAAGACTAAGAGGCTTCTTTTATATTGATGGAATATCTTGTATGCAGAGCATTAATGTGCCCCCACATTTGACTGTAACAATGACTCTTATTACAGTGAGGAACAAAACTGTTCAAATGTTTTTTGAAGTTGAACTGTTAGGCAAATAACTTTGGACTGAGTCATTCAAATTGTTTGAAATTTTACACCAATGTAGGTTAAGATGTTAGTAACAGGATCCAATTCGTTTCATTACATGGTCTTGTTTTATTCCCACAATATTAATAGATTACTGGTACACATACATTTGAACAGTTTTGTTTCTGCTCTATATTGAGCACATGAATTTGTTTAATCAAAGCAAATAAATACAAATAAAATTATGTGACTACCTTAGAATATGTATATATACTCTGTGCCTAGCCTCCAACTATCCCCCACATCAAAACCTTCCTCAGACCCTCATGTGATCACTCACTCCTGCTCAACTCAATTGAGTTCTTGAACTGCTTGGACAAAGGACTTTCTGGTCATACTATCCCTACCACCACTGGCATAAGTGTTGGTTCTATATTTAATATTTTCTCCAAACACAGGTCATCTACTTCCAAAGCTGCTGGTGGCCATCCACACAAGCTTTCCCCTTCCGATACCTATTATGCCATCTGTCTTATCACATCTCAGAAGGCTGACAGTGCCACTGATGCTACCAAAACCTTGAAAAACATGACCAACACATCCTCCTATATCAAGAAAGTACACTGAGAACCCCGTTGATATGACCGGTGTTTGGCTGTGACTGAATTTTAAACCAAGTATCTATCCTACTTAATTTTTCGGCATAATAAACATGTTTATTATTAAGTCTACATAAGTACAGAGCAAGGATAGATACATGTTTGGCTAGGGGAAACCATTCTACAAACCCTAGTACGAACCTTACAAATGCTAGAGTTAGTTATAGTAGTTCCTCGGAAATGCATGGAATGCTTGAACAGCAGTGCAGCAGGATCGAAGGCTCCTAGGATAATATTCAGCCATCAGGAATGTAAGCTAGAGCCTGCTGATAATAAGCTTAATGGCGCTATAGCCACTTATTATTACACAGTGCGCGACGCGTCCACATCAACCTAATATGGAAACAGAAAGTTCCCACCATATGAAAGTACATGTAAACTACTGCGAACGTTCCTAGGAACGCTAACTCAAGGCGGCAGGACTAATCCTAGCATTAGCAAAGTACATTACTGGTCCCTAGGAACATAGTGGGCACTATTCAAACGATGAGACAAGCACTAGTAATGTCAATTAGGACTTGCCGACGTCTGCTCAAGTCAGATTGCTGATAAACCCAAAAGGAAAAGTTCCTAGAAACACTTACACATAGTCTTAAGACCCTTGGATATATGCAGTTGCCTCAAACGGTAGTTGTGGAGCCAAGGATCGCAGATTCATATAATACCACAATATTCTAATACTTCGGACCCTAGGACGTTGATCATAATCGTCGGCTAATGCAAATAAGTGCCCTCGGAATGTCATGTTTGAGTCAGCGACTTGCCCAATCATACAAACCATTTCGAGGGTATACAAAACATGCATGGTGCACACTGGTTGCTTATACATTAAGTGGAGCTACCTAACATTGACCAATGACATTATTTCCTGTATTTTCTGAGCATTTCCAATTCGCTCCAAGTATTCCTGTATTTTCTGAGACCTAGCGGTATATAAGCAGCCTGTAAATTACTGTAGCACCCCAGACAACATAGAACCCAGTTCTTTATATTCCTAGGAGAAAGCCTAAGTGCCTATCCGACAATTATTGACTATTGAAAGCTAAAGTGTCTCCACAGAAGTTGGCATAATTAATATGATTCCATCTGAAGTGTTACTTGTTCAATTTGGCGTGATCTGATTGACTTGAGTTAACTTGTAGAGTTTTTGAGTAACATTAGAAAGTGTGTTGGGATAAAGTTTCCTTTGTCTTAAGTGACACAAAGCTTGATACCCGCCTAAGTGGCAAAGATTGTCTAAGTGACGCCTAAGTGGCCTGTTTTAGGGATAAGTTCCCTGCCTAAGTGGCAAATTGTCTAAGTGAGGCCTATGTGGCCCATTTTGGATTGAGTCCCTATTCTAAGTGATTAAAAGACTTTGGATTGAGTATCCAGCCTAAGTGGCAAAGCAACTTATCTATACCTTTTGTGGAGACACATTAAATCAACCGTTTACCCTTCTGAGGAACAGTACTTGTGCTATTTCTCACTCTCTGAGACTTCCTAAGAAGTATCTTGGTCATCGAAAATGTCCCTTCTGTGAAGATAAATGCAATCAACGACGCATATCATGTATCCCACCTGAGAAGAACTAATCAAATTGATTGGGTTTTGTTACAGACTGCATACAAAGTACAAATCGTACAATACACACAAAACCCCACAGCAAGCACCTTACTGTCTTCATTTGTGCGCATGCGACCAACAGCAGGATATATACAGTACCTATAACAGATTTCCAAGCAGCCATCAAACAAAAACAATATATATATATGTATCACATACCTGCTTCAGCTAATTTCGCAAACGAAATAGCGCCTTTGAAATCACGCTTGAATGTTGAATAAGAAAGGAAAGATAAATCTTTTTGAAAAATTGCTGTCTTGGTTCTTATTGGCGGCCCCGTGATTGCACTGGAAGTAAAAGATATAAGTATATATAAATTTGATCCAACTCAAGAAGAAATATTATCTTCGCACTTTAGCTTCTAGCTGAATGAGGGTTATCATGGAGATGAACTGAAAGATGGCTTCCTTTGATCGCTGAGATGAGCAACGCAACGCAAGATCTTTCAGTGTTGCACTATTTCTGCATAACCCCTTGCTACTGCTCATTGTCCTCCCATCCAATAAACTGCGTAAATCAGCCTTGAAATGCTCGCTCTCCAGAATTTGCAAGTACTTCTTGTCGACCAGGGAAAAAAGTAAATCCTTTGATGTTAGTGCGAGTTTCACCACTTTCTTTCCCTTTTTTTGCGCCGTCTTTGGTGCCTTCGAATGTAGATTGGTTTGGCCATGGACTAACCATTCATGTGTAACACCACCCATGTCGATATCACCATTGGCATCATCACTGAGTACCATGGCTACCCCATCCATATCTCTGCCTTCGTCACTCGACTCTTCAGTATATGTTGCACCTGCTTGCTGTTGTGCCCAATTGCACACCGCCATGTGAAGTTGTTGAAAAACAGGAAGCTGTTGGCATAGTCTTGCATCCCCACCTGGGCCATTAGGACCACGCGAGCGATTTGGAATTTGGATCCTAATTTTGAGGCTCTCGTGCTGTCTATGTGTCCCTAATGTCTCTCCTAAATGTGAATTTTTTGATCGTGTATTGTATTATGAGGTGGATTGACTAAGTGGGCCCAATGTAGATAATCCACTGGATGCCGAATGTTCCAGGAAGTTGAATGACATCATATTTTCTGTACTGAAATGAAATACTGGGGTAGCTAGAACAACCCAAGCCATGAGTCACCGGTACCATGTAAAGTTAGAAAGAGAAGCCCACTTACCCGAAATATATGGCTCACAGTGTTGTGCAAGATGACTGACATTCTGGGGTTCCTGGTAATTGCTCGAGAAGCTAGTGTTGTCAGCCACATAATTTTCATTGAAGCTGTCACTGGGTTCTATGCCAGCTAATGCAAATACCAGACAATTGAGGAATTCTAATTGCGTGCGAGTAATGAGCAGCGACTGCATCAAATAGCAGCAATACGGTAGTAAACAGTGGGTTGGTTGAGCTCGCTTAACGTTGGACAGGATCCTGGCCAACCTCGCTTAACTATGACTTAATTCATAATCACCATAGCTACAGTGAGGGACAAAACTGTTCGAATGTTTTTCAAAGTTGAACTGTGGCGCAAATAACTTGGGACTGGATGGTTCAAATTGGTTGAAATTTTGAGGCAAGGTAGGTTAGGATGTGAGTAACATATAACAATTTGTTTTATTACATAATCTTGTTTTATTCCCACGATATTAATATATTACTGGTACATGTACATTTGAACAGTTTTGTCCCTACTCTACATTAAGCACATGACTTTGTTTAATCAAAGCAAATAAGTACAAATAAAATCATGTGACTGCCTTAGAATATGTATATATACTCTGTGCCTAGCCTCCAACTATCCCCCACATCAAAACCTCCCTCAGACCCTCATGTGATCACTCACTCCTGCTCAACTCAATCAGGTTCTTGAACTGCTTGACAAAGGACTTTCTGGTCACTCTATCTCTACCACCACTGGCATAAGTGTTGGTTCTATATCCAAGATCCGATCCAAACACAGGTCATCAACTTCCAAAGCTGCTGGTGGCCGTCCATGCAAGCTTTCTCCTACTGATACCCATTATGCTGTCCGTCTTATCACCTCTCAGAAGGCTGACAGTGCCACTGATGCCACCAAAACATCACAAAACATGACCAACATATCCTTCTCTGTAAAGACAGTATGCTGAGCACTCTGTGGAGTTGGTATGAAGGCTGTGACAAAGCAAAACGACTATTTCTCTCCAAAAGGCATAGGAGGATGCGGATGGACTATGCAGAAGCACACAAACACTGGACAGTGGATGACTGGAAGAGGGTCTGCTGGACAGATGAGACCAAAATCAATTGTTTGGGGTCAGATGGGAAGAGGTGGGTGTGGAAAAGGGAGGGAGAGGGGTTGACCGATAGGCTGGTGCAGGGAACGGTCAAGTTTGGAGGAGGAAACTTGATGTTCTGGGGCTGTATGTTTGGGAAGGAGTGGGATATGGGACCAAGATTGATGGGAGGATGGATGCTGATCTATTTGTCGGCATTTTGGATGATGAACTCATGCAGAGCCTTGAATATTACAACAAAAAGCCAGAGGATGTCCTTTTTCAGCAGGACAATAGGGATGTTCAAAGTTGGCCGCATTCGCAATCGCATCTCGCATCTCTGCATTTGGGTTAGATTATATAATACATTTTTGAATGTCTGAAATGTGACAGTATTGTGACTACACGTCGTCTGCGCGTCGCTTAGATTGATATTTTGTGCGCATCGACAATCACCTCGGTCTTGGGGCTTTTCGACGGGTTTTCTTCTTCAAGGGCTCGTCTATACACTCTATACCTATCTGGGGTATGGCACCCTCAAAATTGAAGCCTAAAATTCCGGATATCCCATGGAGTGCCAATAATGACGAGCTTGTCTGGGCTTTCATAACCCAGTGTGAAGAACCGAAGAATTATAAGGTTCTTTTTGGAAAAAAAGACATGGCAGAGGTATGTATATCTTATAATACCTATTGTAATGGTCTAGCTTACTTTTTCGATCCGAAGAACACAACTGGAGACACCCGGACAGAGGTCTTCAAGCGCATGGCCCAAATAATCCTACCCAACATATATCCTCTTGATCCAACTATTGTTGCAAACAGGCTAAAGGGAAAACTAGAAAAGTAAGTTTTCTGTCTTCTTTGGCCTCTATTAATTGCTTACCTCCGTTTAGTTTGACCAAAGCATACTGTAAACACGCAGCTCGCCTCTGTCAAACTGGAGAAGGTCTTGGTGATGAGGAGAGTAATGGGTTACAAGATAATGAGGAGCATATGAATTTTTGCATCTCTGGTGAAGGACCTGATGATGCAACACCCCCGGATGCCTTGAACCTTTGGGGTACGCTTTCCTCCTCCTCATTTTCAGCACTTTTTTGATGTTTCCATTAGAACAAATTGAGAAGGATTTCAAGTTCTTTCCTCGTCTTCACAGGATCTTTGCCACACGTCGTAATGTGACCCCTATTGTTATCAGTACTGCTCTTGGCCCTCAAGGCCGGAAGACAATTTGGTATCAGTCGCAAGAAAGGGTTGCACCATCTCAGTCGGTTGCTGGTGTTCCACTGCATGCTGTTAGTGCCAGTGTGCTTCCTACTACCACCACTCCCATTACTCCAGGCCCACATAACACCCCTGCTTCTTCGTTGCGCGACTTTGGCAGTGATGTCACTGCTGCAATAATCAACGAAACACCATCGGTTCTCTTGTCATTGTCTCCTGATCTCTTGACCTTGCAGCAAGTCAAGCGTCTACCCAAGACCTCTGTTGTATCACAGGAGGCTATCAAAAAGGCTTGTTCTTTTATTGAAAAGGTACCGCAAAAGCGAACCCTTTTAGATACATTGGTTGAAATTCAAGAGTGCGTAATCATTTTTTCAAGATTATTATCATTTCTTATACTCTATTAGAAAAAACAATAAAGCATGGACTGAAGAAGCCCACGAAAAGCTTCTTCTGCAAAAGCGAGCTCATTTACTCGAGGAATTTAAGCAAGGACTTTTAACCAAAGAAGAATATCGTGAACAAGTTGAAGAACTTGTAGGTCGGCCATCCAAGTGCCAAGATAAATGTCAAATTTTGCCTGATTGGGACTCTAATTTTTATAAAGAACAATAAAGATATATAGTTGTAATTTTACTTTACATTCCTTTAAATGCTAATAGTTCTGCAACTAATTCCTTTCGTTTGGCCTCAACATCATCATTAGTAACCAAAGGTACATGGGCTTCACCTCTATCCTGAAATTCTTTATCTTGAGTGTGTTCTGATAGGAACTGTGTAGCAGATGCTGCACCTTCTACATTGATAATAAGATTATGAAGGATAATAGCAATCGTGATCCATCAACAGGCATCATGATGATCCTGATTTGAATTGATGCTTACACGCAAGCCACGAAGACATTGAAATCGTCCTTTAAGAGCACCCATATAGTGTTCAGATCGAACACGAAGATGAGCGACAATTTTATCGAATAAAGTATTTGCTGGATCATCGGATGCTGGTTTCTTGTGGACGGGAATGGTACGGGAGTTGACAGCATACGCAGAATCTGCTCAAGCAAATTCTTCACCCTCGAAAAACCAATCGGGGTGTAAGGAAGCAGTTGTGTGAAGAAATGCAGTTGCATCATGAGCCGAGCCTGTCATCCCATGTGAATAATCACAAATTTGAAGGTTTGATGGTGTATTGCCAATCTATAAGACATATTAGAACTAGTAGAGCAATAAAGAGTAAAATTTACCTGTGCATTAAGCCCATAGTTCCCCTTTCTTGTATAATAAGCATCACCATGAAGCCCTGGTTTTTTGTACAAGACAACACTTGTTCCGTCATACATAATCCATCCTTCACGCCACTTCCCTTTAAAACCAAGGTTTTCATCCATCCATCTCTTCTCCACCTCTTTCTCTGCGGAGGTCAATCTCCTAACAAACAGGTCATGCAAGGATTCAATTGCATCAAAGCAACGATCAGTATAGTTTTCAACTGATCCCTCGGAGCATCCAGCTTGGCGAGCAATATCCTCCACTGAAGCCCCATTTCCATATCTACCCATGCGAAATAAGGTAACCATAAGTTGTGTTTCCACTGAGACCTGCGCATTATTGGAGTTATTGGAGAAAACAGGATGATCTTCTATCAGTTTCAGGATGGTCTGGAATACGGTGGGTGTTACTCAGAGCATATTGGTGAAGCGGTGATGGGTTGAAGGATTTTGAGCATAGTCCCATGCAACTCCCATGCTTGGAACCTTCGGAACTCTTGTACGTCCGTTTGGATATCAAGTTAAGAGGATGGAAAGGAGGGAATTGATGTCAATGTCATTTTGTTGCCATGTTTGTTCGATGGAAAGCAGTTGGATGGGAGAAAGAACCTCTCGCATAAGCATAGATATCAGATATTGATTGATATAGTCCTGATGAACAGAAGTGGAGGGCATTATGGCTGATTTCGACAGATATGATGAGGATTCAACAGTACAAGCTTTGTGACACAGCGGACATTGAAAATGTATTATATAATCTAACCCAAATGCAGAGATGTGAGATGCAATTGCGAATGCGGCCAACTTTGAACGTCCCTAATGACCCCAAACACAAGAGCAAAAAGGCCCAGAAGTGGCTCCAAAACAGTGGATTACAACTCATGGAGTAGCCCCCTCAATCAGCTGACCTAAATCCAATTGAACATCTTTGGCATTACCTCAAAACCAAGCTTGGAGGCTATGAAAGGCAACCTTCTGGAATTGCAGAGTTGTCGGAGAGGGCACAAAAGGAATAGAATGATATCCCACCTCCTGTTTGTCAGAATCTGATAGAGAGTATGCATAGAAGGATTCAGGCTGTATTACAGGCCAAGGGGGGTTATACCAAGTACTAGAAACTTAGAATACTGTATTATAATAGGGCAGGGACAAAACTGTTTGAATGTATATGTACCAGTAATATATTAATATTGTGGGAATAAAATAAGATTATGTAATGAAACAAGTTGTCACATATTACTCACATCTTAACCTACCTTGCTTTAAAATTTCAACCAATTTGGACCACCCAGTCCCAATTTATTTGTGTAACAGTTCAACTTTGAAAAACATTCGAACAGTTTTGTCCCTCACTGTATCTCCTCACCTTTTCCTGTGATCTTTAGCTACTACAAAATCCTTTTACTTAAGGTGATGCACCAGTATAACATAATGAATATAAGGGTTCAGATATTTGACAACAAAATCCATTTGATAAGATTTCAAGTTTGTGGGTACAACTACTCGTACTAGGTATACCACCCCATCCCCAGCCTGGCCATAGCTCGTTGCACACCCTGCACCACTTCCATACCCCTTGTGATTCTCCTTATCACACTTGCTCTTCCTCACTTGAGACACTATCATTGTCTGTGTCTGGCGGATCGGGCGCCCAGCAGGCAGATGGCAGTGGCAGCAGCAATGCGAACATCAGGCCCACACCTTCCAGAGCACAGAGCCATCGTCCAGAGGTGAAGAGCAAGACATCTGTGTCGTCCAACGCTGTTCCACTGATCGTTACCACCACCGTTGTGGGAAAAATGAGCACGGGGATATTTTGAACCTTGAAGCACCACCATATTACTAGTAGTGAGAAAGAGAAGTGATAAAAAATAAATAAATAAAGATTGAAAAGGGCGGGAAAGAAAGAAAAGAAACAGGAAAGTAAGGAGAAACAAAGAAACAGAGAAAGAAGAGAAAAGGAAAAAGTGGCATTGCAAAAAACCACAAGTAGCAAGGGAAGTGTATAGATGGTTATACAAATTTGAGCGAGCGCGCATTTAGTGGCCCTGTTGTTGGAGATACACTTGCTGGTCGTAGGTGTCTGTGCTGATATCCACTGCTCAGGGTTCCATCTTGACAGGCGACGAAGGACCAACGCCTGCTGTCTGCTCAGACTCACCGCTCGTTCCTCGACTGTTGTTACTCACACGAATATTTATGTCCTCATTACCATCCACATCCGAATCCCACTCTTCATCGTTGTCCCATCCATCTGCATGGTATCCCTGATGCGGCCTATAATGACCATCTGTGCTCTCCTCATCATCCAACTCGACCAATGTCCGTGTCCTATCCTCATTGATCCTATGAACCCCACCACTCCAGCAGCCTTCACAGGCAAAGACCTTGTCAATGTATACTGATTCCACACTGGCACCTGCGTCTGAATCCCATTCGTCTTCCTCTGCTGCTCTGCTGGTGTTGCAGCAGCAGCCTGAACCTGAGCAGCCTGTTCCGCCCCTCTCTTCTTCTCCTTCGCCGCTGCAACCCCCTTCGCCCTCATTGCTGCTTCTGCATTAGACTTGAGGTATGCTGTCTCGCAAGGTTGAGACGGGGCATGGCGGAAGATGCAGCAGCAGAAGCAGGCGATGAAGACGGAGTTGGTGGCGGTAGGGATGATGACAAGGACGAGGTTGATGATGAGGGGTATTGGTGGACATAGATGGACAAGTTGAGGAAGCTGAGCCTGTATGTGTATGTGGTGGGATCTGTGGTCGTGAAGCCAGAAAAGGAATAGGAGCCAGCCTTGTCAGCTAGATTCGTGTATCAATCCTGGCAATTTGGCCATTTCGGTATACATCATACAGGGCAGTTGCCCACCCCGGCAGTTGCCCAGCAGTGATATATCACGATGCCATAGGCAGAGAGCAGTTGCCTTTGGTAAACATATGTAAACATTGCTGTTTTTTATGTTTTCGGACAGTAATTATATGTTTCAGGCGTAGTGGTTATGTTTTTTGTTGCGATATGTCAAATATATGTTCTATATATATTTTATGTTTTTTTGATGCCCTTTGCGCACCTAAAAAGGGACGGGACGGGATGGATTAAAAAACATACATCTGGATGACATGTTATTTATAGACGGATGCAGGAAACAGTGTCCCCAACGTGCCCGAAGCTGTAATTGGGCTCCTGCGCTTTGTTGGGCATCGTTCGGGGCGCTAAAAAAGCGTAGATATAATGTAGGAATATGTTTTGATTTTTGAGAGCGCTTTGCGCCATCAAAAGAGGACGTTATGGGATGGATTGCAAAACATAAGACCGGATGACGCGTTATTTTTAGCATGCTTTGATTATTTCGGACGTTGCGCTATTTTTAATCATGATATCATCATTTTCGTACTATATTTATTTTACATACACATGTTCTACTCTAGATTAGATTAAATAGTGATTGCCAGCAAAAGTGGCACTTACGAATTGGGCAGTTATTTCCCTTTTGGGCATATGTTTTAAAAACATAAAAATGTTCAAATAATAATTGATTTTTTATGGGACACTACATTGAGACAATATACATACTTATTAACTCATGTATTAAGGAATATACCCGCCTACGCACTCGCTGGCCCATACATGCTCGCTGGTGCCTAGGTGCTCACTGGCCCATACGTGCTCGCTGGTGCATGCGTGCTTGCTGGCGCATACGTGGTCGCTGGTGCATGCGTGCTCACTGGTGCATGCGTGGTCGCTGGTGACTACGTGCTTGCTGGTCCATACGTGCTTGCTGGTGTCCACTCGCTGCCCCACTCTCTCCGCTTCAGATTCTCCATCACCCCCTGGCCCTGGATCGTCAAAGTCCTAGAGCTGCTGCCCACATCCCCATCGTACAGCCATAGCATTCATTTTATGACATGAAATTATGGTAGTTGCCAAACTATAGGCATGTATCCAGAATGGTACCTACCTGGGCTGGCAGTTGCCAGACTTATATGTTTGACTGCCTATATTCTTGACTGGTCATGTGTTGTGACTGGTTGTTACTGATTGCATCAAAATACAAAAGCATGACTTTTTGCTTGCCTCTATTTACACATTCAGGGTCCACTGCCACAATTTTATGGCCTCAAATACAAACAAATAATAAATAAAGGATGATCAGCCACCAACACACCCAAACACCAAACAACTTAGGACTTAGGTGTTGTCACAACCAAATACCTTAATATGGCAAGTGAACTTTGGACTTTGAGGATTTTGTGTAAAGGCCCATCAACGCATAATGATAGCAACTAAGATATGACCAAATAAGATTAAATCTATTTTTAGAACAGACCTATTTTTAGACCGATCTATTTTTAGAACATTTTACATATTTGATAGATCTAATCTAAAATAGTATGGGCCACATTTTTTAATAATTTTAGGATTTATTTTTGGCTTGCTATAAATATTTCAATCTTTTAATTTGATTTGTATCTGGCTTTCCGCGGATATTTTGCGTTTTGTGGCTGAACCATTGATGATTATGTAATAAAAAATATTTAGCATAAATTTTGAATTTTTCTCTACAACTTTCATTTTTGGTGGCTGTGCACCAGATCACTTGACTTTCACATGACTACAGGTGGCTGTGCACTCAATCACATGAATATCACATGATATTACACATTTACATGGCATCGGACTGGCAACTGCCAAACCTGGCAAGTCCCATTCTGGATACATGCTTATAGTTTGGCAGCCACCACATATGAAGACATCAACTGACTGCTACAGGTGTCAACAGGTCCTCCATTGGCATCTGCCCAATCCCCCAACCCGGAGGACCATGATATATGGCTTCCTTCCCGCGTGGTCTCCAGGCATTGTGCCGTTGTCTGTTTAAGTGGACTTGCGGACATAGAAGAAAAGTTGCGGACTGCCTAGCTTCAAGATTCCTTGGAGAGCCTACGCCGCACGTTAAGGGTAAAAACCCAAATGATTCAGTTTAAAAATAAGAACGTACGTGGCCAACAAAGTGGTACACACTCTCGTACTATGATTGACAAATGGACAAAGAGTCGGGCAAGGGTGGCAAGGGCAAAAGAAGAAGTTTTGTTGCTGCAGGAAAAGATGAGACGTGTCCTTGCGTATCTAGCATGGAAATCACAATGGTGGAAGGAAAGGATTTCTCGATGTGAGGACACAAAACGCGATCTGTCGGAAGGTCTCAGAGCATACGCAATAGCTCAATCCGAAATACAAATGTCTCTCGCGTCCCATTTTCGAAAGCTCTGGGCCTCACCTTTACAAGACCCAGCCGAGAAAGTTGACCCACCGGCATTGGATACCCGCGATAACGACAATGAGGAGGAGCATGGGGATGTAGATATGCTCGACAATGGAGCGGACGGCGACGAGCAAGGGATATATATGTCGGATGATGAAAAAGGAGAAGAGGATTTCTTCGTTGATTCAGATGACGACTAACTTCTGCCAGGTCAATTTTTGTCTTATTTCTATGATTTTCTTCGTATTCCCCTCTTGTCCCGTTCTGATGTCCTCTTATCTGACTTTGTGGGTTTTCTGCTGGAATGTCCGTAGCGTTATTTAAATTTACTTTTGCATGTATTATTGTCGTTCTCTCTTATGTTGTGAAGGGGCAACATATGTAATATCTATTTATAAAGCTTGCAAAAGCTAATGAACAAAAATAAGTAAGTACTCTGATGTCATGATGACAATGTCAAAGTGAAAATAGCACATATGTACTATTCATCGTCGTGCTTGACAATGAGCTCGACCCGGTTTTAGACCGGGCTGGTGTGGGAAATATCCCGATTAGGAAGAAATCAACCCTCGATGGTTGATTTCTTCCTAATCACCTCCCACCACCACTGCCGTCGACCACGCCCCTCCCCTCTTCACAGGGATGTGGGCGTTGAGCCACGACATCGATGACTACGACGACTACGACCACAACCACGACATGGCCTTGCCCCTCCCCTTTCCATAGGGATGTGGGTGATGCTCCCACATTGGCCCTCTTCTCTATAGGCCTGTGGGTAGCTCCTAGGACGACGACAGCGATGTGGCCGCAATGACACGACCACAACCACGACATGGCCTTGCCCCTCCCCTTTCCATAGGGATGTAGGCGATGCTCCCACATTGGCCCTCTCCTCTTTAGGCCTGTGGGTGGCTCCTAGGACGACGACGGCGATGTGGCCACGACAACACGGCCGCGACACGACGACGACGACGAGAACACGACGATGGCACGATGACAACGATGATGACAATGACGGCTACAGCACGATGAACCGCTGCTGCCTCACCCTCACCCCTCCCTTTCAGGATATGGGCCATACACAACATTGACGATGATGACGCACCAGCCTTGCCCCTCCCTCTTCATGAGGATGTGGACCGTGCAAACGTCATCGATGGGCATGCACAACGGCAATGCCGATGGAGTGAGGCCAACACTAGGTAAGATACACAGCGTCAACTGCTGTGTATCTTACTGCGACACCTCTTCCACCAGATGATGCAGACTGCCCTTTCCCTCTCTGGAGGGATGTGGGCAGCATCTCTACGACGACAACAACCCCCACGGCCCTCAACATCAGACCAACATCGATACTCTGCCGTGACAAGGGATTGGTGAGGGTGAATACGCCAGCTAGGGAGGGCATGTATGCCAGCTAAGGAGAGCACGTACGCCAGCTAGAGAGGGCATGCACAACAGCTAGGGAGGGCATGCACAACAGCTAGAGAGGGTACGTACAACAGCTAGGGAGGGCGGGGAGGAGGACCAAGACCCAGACGAGAACCATTGTGTTCTCGTCTTCACATTGGGCTTTGTCTCCCTGTTTTTCCTTGACTCCGTCCCATCGATATCCTACTCAATATTTAGTACATAACTCATATGTAGAAGTAATGTATCGTACGAAATAAAATGTTTTTTACATATTTTTTTACATGTTTTATAAAGAATGTACTAAAATGGCAATATCTGCCAAATTGGGAAGTGCCGCCTCAAAATGAATGTTCGCAAGTCGCTTTCCGGAAATCTAATCTAATCTAGCCCTATGATAAATGATATGTAAATTAAATATAGCACGAGAATGTTGATATTATCAGTAAAAATAGTGCAATGCCTGAAATTCGTAAAATAAGCTATAAATAACTCGTCATCCTGTTTTATGTTTTGCGATCCACCCTGTCTCGCCCTCTTTTGATGGCGCAAATGGTGCCAAAAAATCAAAATAAATTCAGACAATATATCTGGGGCTTTTCTGGGCCCCGAACACAGCCAGTGCTGTCAGATTTATGTATGAGTGATCCATAGTTGCTAGTTATAAAGTATGCATCCACAGGGGCAACTGCCCAACTGCCCAAAGTGATGCATCAAGCCTTCTGGCTGGCCTATTGTGACCATTTGTGACTTATCATGTGCAAGTCATGTGTCTGCTGTTGATGGCATCAAATTCCTTGCACATGACTTTTTGCTTGCCTCTATTTACATGTTTGGGCTCTACTCATATGTTTATATGGCCTCAAATACAAACAAATAATAAATAATGATATCAGCAGGCAGGGGCAGGCATGATACAAGACAAACAAAGCCCTTGAGTGATATCACATCCAAACAACCCAATAAGGCAAGAGGACTTTGGACTTTGAGATTTTGCAATAAAGGCCTTTCATACATGATAGATGGGACTAAGACATGACGAAATAAGATCAAATCTATTTTTAGAACAAAGCTATTTATAACTCGGGTCTATTTTTAGAACACTTTACATATTTGGTTAGTTCAAGCCCAAAATGGTATAGTACACATTTTTTGATGATTTTAGAACAAATATTTGGCGCTTTATAAATATTTTGATTATTTATTTTGATTTGTATCCGGCTTTCTGTGAACATTTTGCGTTTTGTGGCTGAACTGTTAATGATTATGTAATAAAAAATATTTAGCATAACTTTTGAATTTTTCTCTACAACTTTGGTTTTTGGTGGCTGTGCACCAGATCACATGATTTTCACATGACTACGGCTCTCTAGTCACTGTTGGTCACCCTGATACATGGCCTTGGGCAGTTGGGAAGTTTCCCCTGTGGATGCATACTTTATAACTAGCAACTTAAGGGAGGTCATGCATGCGTCTGCCAGCAACAGGTGCCGAACAACGCCCGACGCAGTGCAAGAGCCCAATTACAGTGGTGGGCACTTCGGGGGCACTGTTTCCTGCGTTGTTTACAGGTGTTTACCTATTCCCGCCCACTGTGAGCACCCCCGGCAGCCCCGGCAGTGTCTCTCTCTCACAGGTGAGGTGTCTAAAAGCGGAAGGTAGCAGACTGTCCCCCAGGATGTATACTTTATTGTAGGCAACTGCCTATATTTGATATAGAAATATAGCTGCCATGGCTGGACACTTACCATGTACCAGCTTGCCCACAAAGCCAACCATCTCGAGATGATCTTGAATTCACGTCCGTCGTCAGCCTCGCTCATACGTGGTCTGTGATTCCTCCCATCGCCGCTCACTACCAACACGAAAGAGGTGTTGCATAGGTTTCCCTGCATGTTCTTCAACACATGGACATGTATACTGGCACTCAATGCAGTGGGCTGGGGATGCCGGTGAGGGTGAGTGGGGAATTAGTTTGGAAAAGCGAGAGGAAACGCACTATCTTGTGCCCGTCTCGACACGATTTTGCAGTCATCGTCATCGTCATCCTCGCAGGTACATGTCCACCCTCACGCTGCTGATCTTGCTGCATCGTATGGTATGTGGTTTGTGCTATCCAGCATTGTTTTCCCGCTGATATCCCCGTTCAACGTGCTAGACATGCGGTGTGATAGTCCTAGTAAGTGATATGCTACGGTTAATTGCGAACGAAATCTTGCCATGATATATTTAGGCCTTCCATGAGCATGTATAAGAAGCTGGGGGAGGATTCGGATAGTAGAGCCTGGGGTCAGAGAAGATAAGCAGACATCGGTTGTAATTTGTTATGCCCACACTCGTGTTCTCGCTTGAGAGGTGGAGCGGCCCCTCAGAAGTGGAACAGAGGGAATTTGAGATTGAGTCGGAGATTTTGATTTTGACGCTTTTTGAGCTGTTGATGCTTGCTTGACAATGTGACAACGACGATGACATCCACAATGCTAAAAACTCGTGATGACAGCTCCTCCCATCCCACCACCACCGGTGCCTCTGCGTCCTTATGAGCTGGGATCTGCATCATTACAACAGCAGCTAATGTTCTCGTCGGACGCATCGCACGGTCTTAACACATCATATGGCGCTGCTAACAGGGGAGGAGGAGCAAAAACAAAAGAGAAGTTGGCGATCAAGGGCCACGCTAACTGCAAAATATTATTTGATTTATTCACTCCAAATAATGATCACAACATATGAGGTTCACGAGTAACTGTCCTAAACACCAAAATATGGACATAAGTGTGAGGAGATGCTGTTTCGATGCGGGTACCAGGTCTATAGTTTAGTGTCAGCTATTGCGTACGAAATAAGACTTGAGGATATATAACTTGCCCAAAAAGATCGCAGAATCCACCAGTAAGTTCCCTGAGATATATTCAGCATAGCACCAGAGGACTAGAACCAACTTCATCGCCATACCTCCTACTCCAACGCCCATTACAGCGATCAAAGACGCTAATGTCACGAAATTTGGTGATCCTCCAGCAGAAAGTCCGAAGACTCCAGCGATGAAGAGTGTTATATTGAAACACCATCTACAATCCAAACCAATCAGTGTTTACTTTCGTTGCATCAAGAAAGTGAAGTACCATCTTCCCCAAATATCACACCCTAGACCGAGAAGACAGCCCCGACGAGTAGTCCTGCATTGGCCGCAAGACTCAAGAAAGCAGCGTTGAACTTGAACTCGACGATTATAGGAGCCACAATAAGACCGATGATAAGCTGGCACAATGGAGATTTATGTGTCAAGAGCAAAGCATGTTCATTGCAACATGGAAGAATCGATGACCATGACTATGTAACTGGCCACACGCCGTCGCTATTCGTTCTTGGATGATGAGCAGAGCTGAGTTTACGAGGCAGCTCATCGTAGGATAAGATAATGATTGTGATTATCTGTCACACTCACCACATCACTTCTCTTTGGCCACGTAATTCGAATTCCTCGTTCTTTCCCTCCTCTCATTGTCAGGAAATTCTCTCTGTATTCCTTTTGAAGTTCTATTGTTTTTGCTCTTTCATCTCAGTGTTCTCCTCCTTAAGCTGCAATAGTCTTCACACACAACCCTCATTTTCAACAGCCCTTTATTTGCTTCAATCTACTTTTTTCTCTCTTTTTTCATTTCGATTTTTCACCATGATAGAAATCGCAGATAACGGCCCTTAGGCAGGCCCGACTACCAACAATCAAGACTCTTTGAACAACGGGGCTGGCGAAAATCCTCAGCCCCAGCCAACTTCTTCACGAAAAACGCACTCTTCTCCAACTATATGCGAATTTTTCAGCAGAATGTCGCTCCAGGCCAAGCTGGCCCTTAATAAACAGATCAAAGAACGGAACAACGAGAAGGAACACAAATTCTTCATGCATCTACACAATCCTGCTGACAACCAAGCACCTTCTCCCGCTGCGTCTTTTGTCACTCTCTCTAATGATGACATTGCGGCTTTATCTATGCCTAACATCATTTCTAACATGGCAGGAAAAATTCCGATGTATATTATTAGACTCATTGAATCTCTAACAGCTAAGAGAAAGTCCGACAACGAAGCTCAAAATGCCCCCAAGACCAAGAAAATGTGTGGCCAAGATCTTGTCAAAATCGACTACAGCGCGCCACTTGGAAAAGCTACTTTCCCTAAACTTCTTTTTAATTCTGCTAACGTGGGCATTATGATCTCTTTGAATTTCTTTACTCACACAAATCTCAGATACCTCTCGACAAATCACTATGACCTTCCTATCAAGAAAGCAAACCCTGCTGATGACGAAACCAAGTGGCCACTCGTCCTCAAGATCAATGAGTTGACCTCAATCATCAGAGGCGAAGAAACTCTCAATCCTTCCCTCCACACAGAAGCTGGCTTAATGCTGATGTGTTTCGAGGCCATCCGAGGCGATATAGAATGGCTCAATAACATTTCCGCTCACCTCCGCTTTTTTGAAGGACAGCCAGATGCCGCCAATTTGTACCTGGCCTGGAAACCTGTCAAATTCTTCTTTAGAGAATTGATATTTAAGGATCACGCCAAAGTTGACCCAAAACATTATCTCACAAAATACACAGCTGCCATCGAGACTTACAAATTGAGGCAAAATACTGATTCCCAAATCTCCAAACTTTCGGCAGAGATCAAATCTCTCAAAGATCAGGTTTCCTCATCACGCCCATACACGGCTAACAAAAACCCTTCTTCAGGTACAAAGCCCTTTCCATCAGGCAGCGGGAAACCATCGGCCCCCCTACCTGCGTTTTCTGTGCTGAAAAAGGTCACGCATTATTTCGACACCCAAAAGACAAAATCCCCTTCAAGTTTGCCGACGGACGTTCTCCATGGGCTCAACTCACAGACAGCAAACTCCGCACCCCAGAAGGACGTGAAATATGCATCAAGTACAACATCAACGGTCACACAGGCAACCAGCAACCATGCGAGCGAGCACACCAATGCTCGTTCTGTGGGTCCAAATCCCACTTTGCGCTCTCAGCCACTAGCTGCCGCCCACGTAGCACTTAAATTTTCTGATTTTTCACAACTTCATGCACTTCCCTATCCTGATTTTTCTCTTTATGTTGCTTCACGACCTGCTTTCAACTCCTTATTGCATTCTCAACCAGACATTTTTAGTAGAATAATTACCCCTTACAATTCCTTTGCTTTCGAAAAACTCCTGCATAAACATTCTCTTTCTGATGCCTTTCCACACCTTGTTCATAATTTACGTCATGGTTTTCCTTTAGGCCGCATGCCAGTTTTAGATACTACACATATTCTTAACAACCATCCATCCACCATCGAAAATCTTGACATCATTGACGAATACATGTCTGACGAAGTTGCCTCCGGCAGATTTTCGGGTCCTTTCGACAAGGATACTGTTGAAAGAATCCTTCGTGGTCCTTTCCAGTCTTCACCTCTCATCATCGCCATTCAACAGCAAGCTCCAGGGGAACCTGACAAGATCCGTATTTGCTGGCACCTCTCAAAATCAACAAAATCAGTACCTGCAGTCAACTCGTTCATCAAAAAGGATGACTTTCCCACTCGTTTCGACACAGCATGTCGGGTGGCAGATATGGTACGTCTAATTTTATCATGGGCCCTTTCTTGCCCCCATATATGCTATGTCGCTCCGTCGATATGCACTCTCCTGCTCTGGCACATACCAGCAGCCTTCCTTACAAGTCCTCATACTCGTTTGCCACATCCAATCATACGACGTACATCTCATGATGTGACAGCTTCGCTGCCGGCCTATCTCTCTGAGCCTATCCTTGCTCTTTCTGGGTCTCTCACCCTATACTTCCTGAGCTCATGCTCTTCTTCCTTACCAGATTGCCATGGCTCCTCTGGGCACTCAAGCTTGCACCCTCGATATTGCAAAATTCCATCGAACGTGCCCCATCCTACCTAACCACAAATGTTGGCTAGTAGTTCAGGGTCGTCCGGTGTCAGACATGCTTTTTGTTTGATATAAAACCAGTATGTTTAAAGCAAGAACATATACATGTATAACACAGAAATTATATTTTATCATGAAACACTATCTTTCCTTGTTGCTATAGTAATAGTTGTCTTGACGCGTTGGCATAGTGTTATTCCTACCTTTGCATAGTGATATACTGTTTCAACAAGTTACACACAGCTTTAGCACTCTTTGTAACCATACACACAGCCCTGTGTAACCTTGTGAACCATCACACCATCGTTATAGTAGCGCACAGCAGTTCTGTATGCTAATTACTTAAAAAGAGTATGTAGCTCCCACATTCTACTTGTTTCAAAGTCATAGAAACAATTGGGGCTGTGCTCAAGAAAAGTATAAAAGGGCACCAAAATTTGGAACAAAGAGATAGACCTCATATTTTTCCCTTCTGATTTTATTACCAACTTAAACACTAGACTCTGTGTCTGTGTACCTCTGCTTATATCTTCAAGTTGTATAGAATACAAGCTTGGAATATACACTATCTACTACCTGAAACACTGCTGTCCATTTGTCATTACTTAAGCAAGAAGTCTGTCTTCTCAATCCAAGTACGTAACCTTTAGTCTCAATTAAAGCTAACAA
This sequence comes from Agrocybe praecox, assembly GCA_964017145.1. Lineage (NCBI taxonomy): Eukaryota > Fungi > Basidiomycota > Agaricomycetes > Agaricales > Agrocybaceae > Agrocybe > Agrocybe praecox. The sequence continues at coordinate 28,039 of CAXHKQ010000144.1, forward strand.
GATTCCACCTTACAGAAGTTCAACATTCCATCACAACTTTGCATATAACACTGTCCAATCTCGAATTGCATTACCACTTCAATTACGTTACCAAATCCATCGTCACATAGTCAGAATTGTTAATATCACTGTCTACGTTAACTTGTACTTTCCCTTCAACTCAGAACAGTTGTCATATATCTCATCTTTTCGAGATTATAGAGTGTAGTTAGGACCTCCCGAACTAATTGGAATATCCCAAAGATCATCTCTTTCGGTAAACCCAGGTGAATAACTTTTTTCACGTTGACACCGGGTGATTTTTTCATCGACCATGCTCATCCTTTCGGAGCCTCATGTGCCAGCAGCAACTCGGGACAGATTGTGAATGCACTAGTTGAGATCTGGTTAGCTGAAGGTCTGGATGGGGTCTTGAAATACAAAGACTACCTGAATCTTTTCCGCATACCCTGCACATCTGGCACCTTCAAGGATGGTCCTTTCCTTTACAAATATGACTTCGTCTCTATGATATCCATGATATCTGATCTCGACGTTCCTTGGCATCCAGACAAGGGTACAAGAGTCTTTTCCGACATCACAACCTTCATTGGTTTGAAATGGGACATCACCAATCGTACTGTATCGCTTCTCGAAAACAAACGCCTCAAGTACCTTCAATGGGTTCAAGCTTTCGTCACAAATGCCTCTGCCAAGCGTGGATGCTTCTTGAAGGATGTCAAGAGGTTAAGTGGCACACTCTGCTACATAGAGTTTGTTTACAAAGATGGACGTTCTCGCATGCCATCTCTTTTCAATTTCGGCTCTTCTTTCAAGGGAAACGAATTCATTTCACATCACCCCCCACCTTCGCTCATTTCGGATCTTCGGTGGTGGGCTGGCACCCTCAAGCACACAGACATTGTCCGTCACCTTGTACCCAAGGGTGATGTGATTGACCTTGGTATCTATGTTGATGCTAGTACCTCCTGGGGTATTGGTATCATTATCGACAATCGCTGGGCTTCATTCAAGCTCATTCCCAACTGGAAAATTCCGGACATCGACATCTGTTGGCTCGAAACCCTAGCTATTGAATTTGCAGTTTACTTCCTCGAAGCTATGGGCATTTCCGACCAGCGAATATTAATTCATTCAGACAACAATGGTCATCAGGAAAAACACTTTTTGCCCTGGGCTGCCCTGGGCTGCCCTTGGCTATCCTGGATTGCCCTGGATTGCCCTGACTGCCCTGGACTGCCCTGGACTGCCCTGGGATGCCCTAGGGCAGTCCAGGGCAGTCAGGGCAAAAAGTGTTTTTCCTGATGGTACCATTGGGGCCATGGACAAAGGCCGTAGTTCTAATTTTCAAATCAACTATGCCGTTTGTCGCACCTACTCTGTCCTGTCCTGCTTATCCATCACTCCTACTTTCCAATATGTTCCATCTGCGGATAATCCGGCAGACCCTATCTCGCACAGAGAACCAGGTCTTTTGGATCACAGGCTAGATTACCCAATCAACATCCCTTCAGAATTGAAACCATTTTTTATTTTTAATGTATAAAGACTTCTCTATGTTTTCGGTCGAAGACGCCGTGGAGTCCACAGGTCCGCGCCCTGTGTTATGCCAGAATGTTCAACCTTGTCAATTTTCTCAATTTCACAATCTCGCCGACTCGCTTAAAGATAATTCTTGGATAATTCCTTTATTAGTTACTCCCCACCCAGCACAAACAATCCTTCGCCTTTGACCACGCCTTTCTGTAGCATTTCTTCAACTTCTATGTTTCAAAATCTTGCTGAATCCCTTATATCCCAAAACTCTGAGCCTCTTCGTTCTTCTTCCACTTTGCCAAAATTTTCTTTGTCTGATTTTAATGAATTTTCTATAAACACTTCATTCAAACCTTTCGTCAACATTTCTCCTTCTACTATTTCTGCCTCCTCACCAAAGACCCTTCAGCAAATCCTGCGCCCTAATGTCCTTGCTAATCGTCGCCTCACAATGTGGAAGACTCCGTATGCTCTTCGCATGAAAGATACCATCTCGAAATCTTTGCCAGCAGCTCTAGTCAAAGAGGTTTACGATCTCATGGATGACGCCCTTGCACCCAATACAAAAGCAAATTATGGTGCTGGACTCCTCCGATTTAACAAGTTCTGTGACAAATGGGACATCAGCAAAGAATCCAGAATGCCTGCATCGCCAGAACTTCTTACGGTGTTCGTCAAGCAAGCATGTGGAAATGTATCAGGCTGCACCGTGAACAGTTGGCTCTTGGGTCTTCGGAACTGGCACATAGTCAACCGTGCACCATGGCATGGAGATGATTGCTGGGTTGGGTATGCTCACTCACTGGCAAGGAAACAAGGGACTGCATTCAAGCGACCCTCTTGTGACCCTGTGTCTATTGAGCACCTACTAGCCCTCCATCGCCGTCTTGATATGTCTAATAGCTTTCACGTAGCCATCTGGGCAGTGGCTTCAACCACCTTCTTTGGCTGTCACCGCCTGGGAGAAACGACAGTGCCATCAAATTCATTGTACAGTCCTTTATTCCATGCTCAAGCCCGGACAAACATCACCTTTCATCCTTCCGGCAGATCAGCTTCATTTCGCATACCATGGACCAAGACCACCAAGGAAGCCGGTGCTACAGTTATTGTCACTGCAGTCTCACACGAAGATATCCGTCATTTATGCCCAGTCGCTGCCCTTAAAAGACACCTCGAAATCAACGGGCACTCACCAAATCACATGTCGCTTTTCTCGTTCCGAGACGCAAATCATATCTGGTGCCACATGACGAAGCCTATCTTCCTATCCTTTACATCACACATGTGGGAGGCAGACAAACTTAGCGCAATCTCAGGTCACAGCTTCCGAATTGGTGGCGCTGCTTTCTTGTTGGTGTCTGGAATCAAACCCAAAGTTGTTGCAGCTACAGGCGGCTGGACTTCCCTTGCTTTTCTTTTGTATTGGCGTTGTCTTGAAGAAATCATCTCTTTAAACATTTCCCAGGCATACGCCTCTTCTTTGCTGTCTTCTATTTCCACTTTTGTTGATAACTTTTGTGCCAGACATGGCATCAGATCAGACTCTTTAACATCTTTGTCCTAGATTCTCCTTTTCATTCTTACACTTGTTCTCATGCCTTTAATGACCAGGCTTATCTTTGCTTTTTCCTTGCTCTCGTGCTATCACATGCTTCACGTTCTTATTGCTATTTAACAGACTTGCCTCGTTGATATCAATTGCTTTTAAAGGCCTGCAACGAATCACTCATCATAGAATTTCACCTGTATTATCCATGCTCACGCACCATAACTTGTAACACAAATTATTATTATCTCCTCTTTTTATGGTTATCAATGAGGAAGTATGAGTGAAACTCTATCTTGGGTAGTCACTCTGGCTTACATCTCCATTTCACCCGTGTGCTTTTGGTGAGTTTCACTCATCCCGGTACAGCCACGGGCCTTCCGGATCCGTTCGCCTCGGCTACCACCCATACGCTCAGGCCTTTGGCGGCCTCCTCTCCTTTCCCGTTCGCGTTCGGTCATCAAGACTCAATACGCGTTGTCGGGATTGCTTTCGCGGCAGTCACGTGTTCTTTTCCGGACCGCTCGCAACCCACCGCCAAAGACCTCCGCAAACCCCCAAAATTCGTATGCCACCGAATTTTGGTTTCTTCATTTTCCTCTCCTTTATTAAACACATATCTCGTATATATTTCATTCAAGATCTATCAACACGAAATTATCTTATGGAATGTGAGTGCGGGCTATGGCATTCTCGTTTAGCAAGCAAGGACAAATAACGCGTATGCAACCCGCGTCGCGCATCAACGTTCGTGGCAATTTGTCACTTGACCTCGTTCGCCTCGAACAAAACTTAGACCTCCCACCATCT
>CAXHKQ010000145.1:0-14791 GCA_964017145.1 Agrocybe praecox
AAAGTGTTAATGATGTTGCTCCACGTCAGAATTTAAAGGAATTTGAATCGAAACAATACCAGTCTAACTGTGCTGTATCAAACATGTCAATGTTCGTGGCCTAAGGGTTGCATTTCGCAACGGATTTTAATTGGCGATTGAAGAATTATATATTTCAAGAAACTTAATCGCGAAAGATCATGAATAATGTGAAATCTTCAATCCATATCGATTAAAACAGTGGAAGGACGATAATGGTATGTCCATGGTTGTATTAGAAGGACGTAAAGTGCTACGAGAACTCAATTTTGGCGAATCAGTTAAAATAGTCTTTTCCTAAAGATAAATATCAATTTGAACCATATATTGGAAGAAAAACGCGAACAATTTGCAAAAGTCTCGACAATCACGATTTTTTAAGCAAAATGTCCCCTAGCCCCTTCTGATAAACATTGATTCTCATCGATGGGACAGGCACTTTCAGGCCTACAGCTCAACACTTTCGAAAGAATCGAAATAAACGTTGATGGATGGTTTTCCACGCGGCCAAGGAGGGGCTTCCCGGATCGATCCATAAATGTGCATATAGATGAGTGGAAAGTATAGCTAACGATGGACACAAACTTCAATATAATATCTCGAATACTTTTCCTGTAATCGCGTTTTGAATTTCATTAATAAATCGCACTTCTAAGGTTGTCGAACTGGTATATGGAACGAACAAACGCATTTTGATTGCATATTTTCACTGTTGTGGGTTTAAAATTAAATATGATGGGGCTGTTTGGGAGATTATACTCAGGACCAAATAAGACCTATTTTTTGCATTTTATTGCTTTTAAAGCGTGAATAAGTGCATCCAATTTATTCCGAATACTCTTCAGAGCAATAACAAAAATGTCCGTGTTATATCGATATAAGAAATTGCATAAATGGGTATCGTATGATAATATTCACTTCCTACTTCCGAGATTCACTAAAATTGCTTATCCACCCTGTAGATAGTGTGCATACATACATATAACATATATACGCTTGTGTGCGTGAACTGCGTGTGCCTGTATGCATGCGTGTATGCATTTCTATAGTGCGTGTGCGCGCATGTACGCGCCCAAATAAACCATCGCAACAATTTTCATTCTCCCACATGCACGCAAGGAATTTTCATTGTACGCGCGCGCACTTACCTCAGGCACTCCCAGGACGCCCTTGTTCTCGTACGGCGTCAGGCCGTCTGCGTAGTTGCACGACATTATGCTGCTGCGCTTCGCGGATATGCTGCTACTCTATGCAGTGATTTGTTGAGGATGATGTTTTGGATGTGCGTTCGGCAAGTCGCTAGTTGCACGGGCCGCAATTTCTCGGTTTTCTCTGCTGGTTTTGCGCTGGTCACGACTAAAGAACTCTAGGTAAAGATAAGACAATGTGAAAATAACACATAAGCATAGGGACAATACAATCAAACGAATAAATGACACTTCACATATACACACACGAATTCCACGCACACATATGCAAATCTCGCTCAGAGAGCGAGAGAAAACGTAAACAATCTTACTCGCACAAACCATTTAGTCAATGAATCGTGACGTCACAACCAAAACATTACTACGAACGGTCGATCGTAGTAAATGCGGTCTTCAAAACAGCGTTACAATTTTTAGCCTCTATGGCGCGTCTCTTACTCTGAGTTTTTCTAGTCACGACGACGGCGAACGGCGACAATTGAGCACTAAACGACGGACGATAGACGACGAAAGTGTGGTCTATAAAACTATCAATTGTGAGTGTGTAGAAGTAGAAAACTGAGTGATTGGGACGTCTGCGCGTATTCTGTTTTGCTGCTCGCGAAAAGTTCTGCGCGCGCGATTGATTGTGTGTGCGTGTGCGTGTGTGTGTGATACACGTATGTTCTCCAGTGTTAGGGTCTGCGAGGTCAATGAATGGAGAACATGCTAAATTGGTTTGATGAATATGCGTTCATTTATTCATTCAATTTCGTTATTGAATGAATTATCAGGGTAAATTTCGGATATATCGCATTGCGTTTTAAATGTTTAGAAATCTAAATCTAAATCAATATGAAAAATGATGAAAAGTTGAAGAAATATAATAATAATATTATAAAGTATAATTTCAAAAATAAATACTAATAATATAAATATCGATATGCTCCCAATGTGTCCTCTATTGCATGTCATGCAGATAGGAAATATATTTTAGAAAAATATTCTCATCTTTTCAGCAATGTTTCTAGTATGGTAAAAGTGATATCGCTGCACAAACATGAATGTGCAACGCAAATGCAAACATACACATTCACACATACACGCATACATATACTCTCTCGTATCACAATCAGTACAGTATCAGCGTGAGAGCGGGAGCATGATAAAGACAATTTTCATTTCTCGCGTTCTAGGTTCTAGGTGAACAAAAATTAACACTGAGCTACCGTAATGTTATAGTTGAGAAAACTATGATTTTGATAATTATGCATAGATGCATTAATGCATCTAAATAAGTGTTTATCAATGGCCGACGAGCTGGAGAAATGAGAGAAAAGACACAGATTGCAATATTGCGTGTATAACAAAGAGTGCCGGTTCAACGAGGGGCTGTTCACTCGGAAAATTTGTGAACGTTTTGTAGAAAATCATGTTGTGAATATTCAGAAATCCTATTCTTTGAAGTCATTATTATCGTCGTAGTTGATTGGATATCTGTGGATATATCTCGAAAACGAGATCATCGATATCATTTGAAGACTATCGGAAATCATTGGAAATCTTCCGTAATCTTTGGACAATTTTAGAAATCACGGAAAATCTTTGAAAAACGATCATTTACAAATCGTTCATCAGTGCGTACACATCAGAAGTGAACCGCCCCTCGCCTGTAAACTCGCTTGAACGATAAACAGAGCGCGAGTATATGAAAAAGAGCGACGCGAGAGCGTTATCAGAGCCGAATGAGGTACTAAACGTGCCGAACATCTACAGGGTGTAAACTGCGCTCACACCTTGCGAATTATTCTCCGCAGATATCGAAGAAATCCCCAAACAAATAATTTCTTGCATTCTCGTGTTTACATTCCTTCATCGCGCGCGGAATTCGCACACTCCGCCTGCAAATGCATCTCAACTGGATCAAAATCACCGAACGCGCCGCCGAGGGCATCGCCATCATCAACCAGCTGGACGACGACGTCTTCCTCACCGTCGTCCAGTACGTGCGCAAGAACATGGCCCCCGACGACGAACAGTCCGCCGCCGACGACGACGGCGACCACGACCAGGGACTCGAGGAGCTGGAGTCACTCGTCCAGGTGGAACGCGCCGACTTTCTGCTGCTGATCAAGACGCTGTCGTACATCCTGAAGCGCTCGTCCACGTTCATCATGAAGCCGACCAAACTGCAGCAGGAGCTGCGCGACAAGCTGCAGCTGAACGACGCCAAGGTCGATGCCATCATGAAGATGTGGATCAAGAACACCAAGCCGATATTCGACAATCTGCATGCGGACGCCGCCGCCGCCGCCGGGAGCATTGGCAGCAGTGAGCAGCCTGGCGGCTTCGGCGAGGCCAACGAACTGCAGAACGTCAGCTGGAAGCTGAAGGTGCAGCTGGCCTCGGAGGCGCAGCAGAAGGAGCGCACACCGATCGGGCAGCTGCAGCTGACGACGCGACATGGCGCGCCGACGAATCTGGAGGTGAATCATACGGAGCTGCTGGGCCTGTACAATCAGCTGGAGGCCATTCAAGCGGAACTGGATGCGTTGCGGAACAAATAATGAGTGGGCAGAAGAGGCGGTTTTTTCTTGTAAGAATAACATATTTTGTCGAGTGTATTCCACTTGAATAGAAAAACAGAGCAGCAGTTTTACAACTATTTGGCCTTGCGCACTTTCGGCTTGAATCGGTCCAGCACGCTGGGCGGACCGTCGGGCTTCGACTTGGTCTTCTCCAGCGGAATAAAGTCGTCCGAGGTGGTGCTCTTGTGCTCGTTGAAGATGGCCTGCTTGACGCCCTTGATGTTCTTGACGAAATCCTGTACACGCAAACACAAAACACGTTAGCATGAGTGAATAACAGTTAGTCCGGAAAGTCCGTGCAGTTTACTAGAAAGACACGCTTTTTAGATGAAATTATTTATTAATATTCAACATATATATTTCAAATTACCTAAAACAAAAATTGACATCGATAGGACTTTTGGTTCGTTCGATATCTCATTTTGATTGAAGTAACTTTTGTTATTGCGAAGGAATAAAAAACATTGATTTTCGTGTCCTTGTGAAACGCTGTTATCAATGGGCAAATTGGGCCAGAGACGAAACATTTCTTCAGAAAATGTTATTTGGGTTTGGCCCCGGTAAAATATAAATGTTCGCGATTATTTTCAAAATTCCGTACTCGCCATTTGGACACCGCATACAAGATGCCCAAATGTGACAGTTACATACGAAAACATCTATAAATGCACACAATAAGGCCGGAAGACCGGAAAGCACGGTTGCTAAAAATCGATGATACCCTATAGAAATTTAAAAAAATGTTTTAATTTTTCTTGGACATCTTCTTGGACATGAATAAGCTCTTTGTTAAACGTCTGCCGCTTGACCTCTAAATCGACCAAAATATATGCCTGGTGTTATTACTGATAAGTGTTTTGTAAAGCTACTTTTTTTGTAAATTTGTGATAATGAATGGTTCATGAAACCATCACAACTTTCCGGAGTCCAATTGGAAGTCATCTGAGTGAACAAGGACGGATGAAGCCTTTCCTAGTTCACAAAAACACAACAATCAGAACGCGTCTCTATTTTGAGACTCAAAGGGGTTTTTCGCCATCGGCTAACTGAGAAGGAAAGACAATTAACATACACTAATAAATTCGATGTGTGGAGCCCCTGAAGTTCAAAATGGACAAGAAACGCTTCACATGTCAACAAAGAAATACGCTATTTCACATGTTGCCCGAAAAGATGGCAAAAATCAAAGGAAAGCGCTATGAATTGAGGCCTTATTTACGGTATTATCCGGATACGGCTTTTATTGACTATTTTCTGATTTAAGACCTCAGAAATATTATCGCTGGAAAGAGACTTGGTACCGATAAAATATATATTTCATATTGCAAAAAATAAATCGTTCAATACGAAGGACATCGCAAAATTCATGTTATCGTCCTTCAATAGAACTTTGTTAATTATTTACAAATAAGTTCATCTAAAAAATGTGTCCTACTACCAAACGGCACGGACTTTCCGGACTAACTGTTAAGTGTTCGTTCTCGTTCCAAAACTACTTACCCGCTTCGAAGACTCCTTGACGATCTTCTTCGCCTTGGCCGCATTGGCGGAGCCACCTTTGCCCTTCATCTTCTTCTTCTGCGCGAAGCTGACCGTTGGCGGTTTCAGCCACTGTTATACGAAATAAAAGTGTTAAGCAATCACATCCATCATGAATTCTCTTCTCATTCCCGCCACTCACCAGCAACTTCTTCTGCGCATCCACCTTCTCCTTGAACGTCGGCACATCCACCGCCGCAATCGTATTCGGATCCAGCGCAATAAACTCCGCCGGCACCTTGTCCAACAGCGCATGCACCTCGTACTCGCGTCGCTGCGACTTGGTCTGATACGGATTCGCCTCCACCGCATCAAAGTTCGCCTCCGCCGCTCCGGGCACCAGCAACGACGTGAATCCCTTCCTCGTCGTCACCCCCAACACATCCTCGAACGCACAGAACTGCATGCCACTAATGTCCGAATCACAATTCTGCCTCAGATACGCCGCCGTGCCCGTCATCAGATTCGGCTTCTTGTACACCTCGCACACATTGCCCATGCCCAGCGCCAGCAGTCCCTTCTGCGACACGCACATCTGGCTGGCCGGCACGCGCGTCTTGTACTCCACCACCGGTCCGCTCAGCTGTCGCACGTCCCACACGCGCACCGACTTGTCCATGCCACTCGTCACCATGAACTCACCCCTCGGATCCACAGCCAGCGCCGCCACCGCCGTCCGATGGCACAGCAACTTGGCCAGCGGCTCGCGCGTCGACGGCGACCACATGGACACCACTCCCTTCGCCCCTCCGACGCACAGCACTCCATTCGTCGAGTTCTGGCACATCAGCTGCACCGGTCCCGCCCGAGTGCTGTACGACGTCACCGACTCGCCAATCGACACGTCCAACCAGCTCAGGTACCCCTCATCATTGCCGCTCGCCAGCAGGAAATGATAGGGCAGAAACTCCAGCCGATTCACCCGATTCATCGTCTTGACGCAGTGCAACTCGGTGCCCTGATTGTCGTAGAAATGCACCCAGTTCTTCTGCGCCACCGCCAGCATCGTCTCGATGTGCAGCCACGCCACATCGGCCACCTCCTCCTGCACGTTCAGCTCGCAGTGCAGCCGCTTCGTCACCCAATCGAAGGCGGCCACATGGCCGCGCCGGCCGCCCAGCAGCAGATGCCGGCCGTTGCGCGTGTACCGCATGTGATAGGGACCGAAGCCGAGCTCGAGGTTAAAGTGCTTGGTGGCCGCTGTGATGTCGACGTTCTCGACGATCTGGCGCTGTGTGTACTCGACGGTGGCTTCACCAGCATCCGGAACAATGAATCCCTCCTCCTCGTTGCGCAGGATCTCGGTGCGCGCCGCCTGCTCGTTGGCAAACTCCACGTACACCTCCTTGCGCTGCAGCTTCTCCTTGAAGTGGGCCGTCTTGACGCCCTTGGCCGCGCCGACGCCACGGCCACGCGAGTGCTTCAGAAGCGCCTGCCGATCGATGTGGTTGCGCTTGCGTGCCTGTTTGTCGGCGCGCGTGCGGCGCACGAGTTTGATTTTGCTCTCGACGCTGATGACTTCGCCTTCGAATTTTTGTTCGCGCGGGCGCAGTTTGGGGACGGGGCGGGCAGCGGCAGCGACGTCGGCGCCATCGTCGAAGTAGCGTTGCGGTGGTTTGGGGGCGCCCGAGAGGGTGTGGGGTTTTTTGTCGGTGGGCGGCATTTTGCGGCGCGGGTGCCCGACGGTGTGCGGTGTGAGTTTTAATTGATAAATGTAAGATGTAAACACACGAACGCGTGCACGCGAGCGAGAAGCGAGGAGAAATGAAATGTTTTGATAGAAAACGTGCGTTTCGCTGTCAAATCAATGGGCAGCGCTGTCTGGCGGAAATTGCCCGCGGCTCAATATCGAGTGCGTTTAATGGCACGGCATCACACAAATGTCTCCACGATCGTCGCGCGCGCGGTTCTCTCATCTCTCTCTCATCTCGGGCTCCCCATCACTCGCGTTTGGGGTCTGCATTCGGCTGCATTTCGGGGATACGCGCGTTGGCGGCGTTCATTTCATTCGTCGCGTTCTTCCATTCGGACGTTGTGGCTGTGCTGTAAACTCTGCCTGCCTGCCGCGTGTTGTTGTGCGCGTGTTTTATACACACCGGTGTTTGGGGGTGCAAAAGAAACTTACGCGCACTTGCCCCACGAGCTCTCGCGACCGTCGAAGCAGCGGCAGCAGTAGTTTAATTTTTATTTGCGTGAAATCATCGCTTCAGTGACCGCATACACGCACACACACACACGCACACACACACACGCACAGATCAAGATCAACGATCTCGATCTCGCTGCAGAACAATCAAACATCAACACTCAACACTTCGCTCGATCGTCAGCCGAACGCGTAGTTTCGACTGCAGTTTGATTCGGTTTTAAGCGTGGCAGAACAGGGAACCAAAAGGTACGGTATCATCGCAGAATGGGGGGTGCATATGGCGTATGAAACCCCATAAATTCGCGCTGTTCTTTGGTTACGTGGCCTCCGCGGCGCGCCTGTTTTCGCCGGCATTGGCATTACACACACCGCTTATTTCGCCCCCCACTTGCGCGCACTCTCTTCGTGTGTGTGTGTGTGTGTGTGTGAGTTTGCTTGTATGAGTGAGAGAGTGTACTTTTGGAGACAATGCTCTGTGTGTTGTTTGTGTAGCGAGCGAGCAAGCGAGTGGAGAGTTGGCCAGCGAATAGCGAGCATTTCGGTTTGAGATTTGTGTGTTGTTGTTCACAAGAAGTGTGGTCGCGTTCCGTGAAGCGTGCCCTCCTGAGTCCTGCTTATTATCGCGTCCACACCTCTGACCTCTCGTCCGTCTGGTGATTGCCGGGCAGCCCATTCAGTCCATCGAACACACTCCAAAACGGTACGCTCCCCCTGGAATTGCAGTCATCCGAGTGCAGAAAACACAGAGCCAAACACACTAGCATCGCGACATTTTTTTGTGTGTTGGTTCGTCGAAGGCGGTGAATGTGTGTACGTGTGTGTATGCATGTATGTGTGAACGTCTGCGCGTGAGCGTGTATGCATATTTGTGTGTTATGGCTGGCTGGCTTGCTGTATAGTTTTTCCTCGCGCATCGTGTGTATGGTAGAGAAATATAAATAACCTAATCGTTGTGTGGTCCACCATTTCTGTTGTTGCTCTGCTGTGCGCTGCTCTTCGTTCTTCAACTCGTCTCCTCGCCTGATCCTTCTGCAGAAAAATGAGCAGCTCCGAGGAGATATCGTGGATATCCTGGTTCTGTGGGCTGCGCGGCAACGAGTTCTTCTGTGAGGTGAGTAATGTCGTCGTGAGATTATCGAAATGTCAACAGCTCAACTAATGCATGCACATTCTCCTCATCGCAGGTGGACGAGGACTACATCCAGGACAAATTCAATTTGACCGGTCTCAATGAGCAGGTGCCCAACTACCGACAGGCGCTCGACATGCTGCTGGACTTGGAGCCAGGTGAGCGAACCAAAAACAAACGACCAAATGGTCCAAACGATAACACAAACATCCACACGCCCAGGCAGCGGTACTCGCTAATTGGATTAAAGTGCGCGTTATTGCACTAGCGCATGTGCGCTTCTGTGGTGGTGCCCCAATGCCATCATAACATCATCGCACACACACTCATTGCAGCAGTACAAGCCAAACACACACCATTTCAAGGTTATGTTCTCGCTCAATGTCGATGGCGTTGTTAACCCGCAATGTATGTGTTTTTGTCCCGCAGAGGACGAGCTGGACGACAACCCGAACCAATCGGATCTGATCGAGCAGGCGGCCGAGATGCTGTACGGCCTCATCCATTCGCGCTACATCCTGACCAATCGCGGCATCGCCCAGATGATTGAGAAGTACCAGAGCGGCGACTTCGGGCACTGCCCGCGCGTCTACTGCGAGAGCCAGCCGATGCTGCCGTTGGGTGAGTGAATGGCATCGATTTATCCTCTGAAAACGTTAACATCTACGTTTTTGAAGTGCTCCAGTTCGAACATCTTGGCATTTTCTCAAGATTTGATTGATTTTTCTTGTACCTGCTAGACAGACACTCCAACACAATAGTTGGATAAGGTGGGGCAAGTTTTGCCATGCAAGTTTGAGGAGCTCTCACGTCTGTAATTTTGAATCAAATTCTAAATGGTAAAATGAAAATGCTGAAAAGTATTGCCCCTTATCGGGTCCATGCTTCAAGCTATACTCTAAAAACCGAGAGCATGTTTTTTTGACGATTTGAAAATATGCAGGGGTAAGTTTTGCCTCCAGTTGATTTTGTCCAAAACTATAAAATTGATTTCTCTTCAGAGTAGAAAAATAACAAATAAGTTTCTTTTCTTATCATTCAAACGAACAAAATCTTTAGAAACCAAGAAATATCATCATGATCTCTAACATCGCGTATATAGATAGACATTTTTCATATGAAAAATGGATATATCCCAGCAAATGTGTTTATCTCTGAGGTCTCTTCGGGTTAACATTGATTGGACTGTATTCTAAACATTGTATAAACATATTTTATTGATTTGTTTTCCAAATAAGTCTGGTGGATACAACATAAAGAGGAAATGCAAAACTTGCCTCCCATGTATTCATTAGCGATATACCTTGATTCCCAAGAGACTGTTCATGTAAACGGTGAAACAAAAACAGATTCGAGTTAACAGATAAATTTCGCTTCGAAGCCCATCATTCGATTTTTTTTAACATCAAGCGTTTGTGATTCCTAGCACATCAATGGGAGATGATTTGTCGAAGCTAACACACCAAAAACTCATATAGGGCCATAACTTTTGTATTCAAGGCTCTATCGGAACGAAATCTATATTGGTAGGAGGCGTCCTATAGAATGCACACAATATCCTTAATTCAGTCGAATATCTTCATTTTAAAGGCCTAATTTACCTCAATGTCTATATTTCTTTTCATCAAATATTAGTAGGGTAACTTTCCCATTCACTGGCATCCCAAGGTTTCAGGGCCATATATGCCGTTTGGAGCAACGCATCGCGGAGCTCCTGGCTCCTCGCTGAACTGCGAAGTTAAAAGGTCAAGCTATGGATTACATTCATATTGATGAGAAAGTCTTGAAATTCGATTCTCAAAGATGACCGAAATGACATCAGCCGTGTTTTTTTTGCATTTCACGTTTCGACGGCTTTGCGACTACAGAAAAGTATTAGGCAGCTCAGTTGTTATTCTCAAAAACTGGGGTTTCAACATGTCACAGTTGTCGGTACTCGAGAAAATAATGGCAAAAAAACACTGGCAAAAACAATTAAATGCCCCTTTTGCTGAACTTTTTTTTCCTTATAAAATATGATTTTTATTGTTTGTTGAATTTAGCAGGGTAACAGAGAATAACCGTCAGTGAATACATAAGTCATGTCGAAGATATTTTACGGATTGGCGATATGCTGAACTTCTGCATTTGTCGCATCTGGTGTTCTTCGCAATTAATTCCGAAGGGTCCAGGAAACTGTTGGTGCATTAATATTACTGCTCAATGCTGTCTGATAGCTGGGGCAAGTGCAGCAATGATGGTCGGAGCCTGGGACAAAATTGCCTCCAGCAGAGGGTCAATGATGGCTTCAAGAATTGCCAGCCATAGTTCATTAATCTCGGCATTACGAGCAGCGTTGATTATAATTGTCTGCAGGGCTGTGCTCTGCGGATTTCTACGGGGATTCGGGTTTGCTGAACTTTCATTTTCATAAGGCTACCGTCGGCAAATCGAATAAACTACGTAAACAAGATTAACTCTCATCCACCGTTCAAAAAAACTTACGAATCCGCCGTTGGGGTCTAAATAGACCCCAACGGCGGATTCCGTAAGTTTTTTTGTAAATCCCACTAGCGACATCTAACGGTGGTGTCGAATATTTCATTTTGAAAGAGCATTCCAAAAAACGTTATAGCCAAAGTATCAGCTCGTAACGATAAACCGTTTACGT
This sequence comes from Agrocybe praecox, assembly GCA_964017145.1. Lineage (NCBI taxonomy): Eukaryota > Fungi > Basidiomycota > Agaricomycetes > Agaricales > Agrocybaceae > Agrocybe > Agrocybe praecox. Next base: position 11,261 of record CAXHKQ010000145.1, read on the forward strand.
TCTGTAGTCATTCAAAGTAGGAAAAATCGAGAAATAGGGTCGTTTAGACCCCAACGGCGGATGAGAGTTAAGTGAAAATTGCTGGTGATTCTATCAACTAAAAGCAACAAACAAAATCTTGAGAAACAGTGCAAGTGTTCGAACTGTGTCCGCTTGTAGGTTGACTTGTGCACATACGGGTGAAGATGATGTTCGCTAAAACCTGCAATCCATTCGTCCAATCCAGGTCTGTCCGACATTCCCGGCGAGGCGATGGTCAAGTCGTACTGCCCGAAGTGCATCGACGTGTACACACCGAAGTCGTCGCGCCACCATCACACCGACGGCGCCTACTTTGGCACCGGGTTCCCGCACATGCTGTTCATGGTGCATCCCGAGTACCGTCCGAAGCGTCCCACCAATCAGTTCGTACCGCGGTAAGTGAAACTTAAGGACTAAATTCCTCCACAGATCTACCCAATCGACGCCATCGAATCCATCGATACGCGTTGCGTGGGCGAAAGGAAGCATGGTGAACTAGAATAGGGTTCGAAACGATGGGCACCAAAACTCCCTTCTCCCCCCTTGTTTCCGCTCTCCCCTCCCCGTTTCTCTGTAGTGGCAAGGGTGGTAAAGGTGTTGAGGAGACGAAGGAGGTAGCATCTGCGTCATTCACAGAGAAAACGCCAGAGCCACCGGCGCCGACGGCCGACGAAATTGCCGCGTCTCTGGCACGTTCCGTGTCCCTGATTCAATCTGTAAGGACACGCTCCTGAAACGGGGGGGGCGGAGTGTGTGCAGTCAGTCAGTCAGCTACACTGTCGTCGCATCGGCCAATTGATGTGATGTGATAGTGTTGTGTCCTTGCACCTGAATTCAAGCACTGAACCGTTTGTAATGTTTGCCGTTCTCTTCTATTCTTCTCCACAGATTATACGGCTTCAAGATCCATTCCTTAGCGTACCAAATCCAGCTCCAGGCGGCGGCCAACTTTAAAGTTCCAAACCGAGGGGTAAATGTTGTAAATGGCACCCCCAATCTCCAGCAGTAGCGCGCCCCCTGCTCGTCTGCTCTCCGGCTGGCTGGCGGAGACGGTGGCGCGGCGGCGGCGGCGGCAGCGACGAGTGGCGGGCGTGTGTGCGCTTGGTATGTGGAGTTGTGCCCCGCGTTGACTAATTTCGATCTGTTGTTTCGATCTGTGTGTGTGTGTGTGTGCGCGCGTCTGTGCCCGTCCCGCCCGTGCCTCCGTCTCCGTGTGTCCGTCTCCGTGTCTGTGTGTGTGTTTGTGTGTGTGTCCGACTCCGTGTCCGTGTCACTTCGTGTAGTGAGTAGAGCGCAACAGTAAGCTCCACCGCCTCGGAGGGCGCGGAGGGCAGTGGCATCGTCCGGCGCGGCCGATTGTCGACTTCAGGCCGAGGCGGGACGGCGGCGGAGGCGGCCGAGGCGTTGGCCGAGGTTGATGATGGCAACGGGAAACAACAAGAGAGCGGAATGGACGAACGAACGGAGGCTGGTCAAGAGCTTCGCGTGTGCGATGAGACGGCCAACAGACACGAACACACGATCACACACAGATCACGCAACTTTGCCCACAAAATATACACGCATTGGAATCAAACAGAACACCAGCACACTCAACTGAACACGAACACCCACACACACCCACACATTACACTGTTTAATCCCCGAATTACAGAGAGACATGTGAACAACAAACAAACAAACACAACACACACAGAGATCGACCAGCACACATGAGAACACCAAGTTGTTTCACACGTTATTGGGTTTCGCGCACGAACCGCGAAGCGAACCCCGAATATTAATGCGTAGCCAGAATTTTTAGCTCAACTGTTCGTTGCAACAGTTCGGAACACACACACACACAGTACACACACTCACACACGATACACACACACACACAGTACACACACTCACACACGATACACACACACACACATGTTAATTTAATATTACTACGTTTGCCGCGGCTGCGCGTTCCGCCGTTCGTTGCCTGGCGCCGATGGGCGTTCGAACGGAGGCGAGATCATTCAGCAGTACACACCCACACATCGGATTGCATAGTAAATAAAGGAAGAAAAACAAATCAACATAATCGGTACAATGAACTTAATAGCCACACACACACACACACATGCAGTTTCTCAAATCGACGGTGCGATGATACGCTGATTTGTCGTATATACACAGACAACAGACCCCCCCAATACAGCACATCCCACAACAACGCGCGGTACACATGATTATATATATTATTACGATTATATAGACATCAATACAAGAACAATATCGAACTTGAGACTGCGTTGTGGTTTGTTGGATGGTTATTTCGGGTGCATTTCTCAGAAAGAAAGTTACGATTTGATTACGAACACGAACACGTATAAATGCTACTCCTGAAACTTTAGGGCTCATTTACGCAGAACTGGGAAGCCGAAAATAAACTGAATCTATTTTTATGAGAAAGAGTAATCTTGCCTCAATAGCTCAACATTGGGACAACATTTCCCAGAAAACAAATACTGAACATATTCTGTTTCTTCTTACTGATGGAGAAACTCGACTCAACTCAAACCTTGTATGGTTATAGTACTACCCCAATTAGTTTACTTAGACCATGCAAAAACTCGAAATCTTCGATCGAATTAGCATACAAGGAGACACTTTCATTCACGTTCATTTGAGTATTCAAACATTGTTCTAAGTCTCACCATTGAACAAGTTATGGTCTCTAGTCTATATTCCAAACAATAAATCCGGATGTTCACTCCCCATCTGGATTTCTTGAATATTTTTCCCAATACAAAAATAACGTACATAGTCTTCGAAACGAATGACATAACATTTCATTGGATTGACAAAACAATGTGTGAATAATCAAATGAATGAGAATGAAATTGTCTACAAATCTTCGTAATTAGAAAAATTAAAAAGTTGCTTGTATGCTAAATCGTTCGATGATTTCTCCATATAAATACGGAGAGGCCTTATTCAGGGAGTGATAAAGTCGTAGATTAAGACTGACTCACGCGATTTTCCAGCATATTATACAAAAATATTTATTCAACAGAACTGTATCATTCTAATGGTTTAAATCATATTTTTTTAATTCAACCAAGTCATTGGTTTAAATCAACAAATTGAGGTAGTGCTATTGAAAAGTTTGCCCTTTCTTATACAGGATGCGCCATATTTGATCGGAGCTATGAGAACCTCGAATAACTTTTGAACCAATCAACCGATTTTTATGAACAAAATATTTAATTTTATTTTGACCAGTACAATTTGTTTGGATATATTTTTGAATATATTAACTATCAAATGGCAACATTCATTGGTAACTGAAAAATGTCCTGCATTTGCTGCATTTTCCATTACTTTTTTCAGTATCTCGGGCGGTGTAGCGATCATTTCTGCACAAATTTTTGCCCTGAGCTCGTCTAAAGTCTGAGGCTTACTGGCGTACAATTTGCATTCCAAAGAATCTCACAATAACGAGTCTAGAAGGGTTTCGAGGCGGCGTTGTGACAA
>CAXHKQ010000146.1:0-15505 GCA_964017145.1 Agrocybe praecox
TGGTTTTGATGTTTGACCGTCGTGCTGGTCGCTTGTCGCGTGTGCATTGTGTGTGAATATGAACGATCGAGCTAGAGCGCGGCGTGGTTGGTGCCCGCCAATGCGTTTCGATAATAATTATTATGTTGCATGCAGTACACTCGTGTGTGTAGAGTGTACAGAACACACGCTGCAATGGACGCCGACAGGCCACGGCGGAACGGCAGCATTGCTGCATACCATTGCATAGGGGGGAGGGCGAACCACGAACCGTCCACGCCATTAAAACGAGCCGCTGTGTACTTGCGCGCACAGACATACATACATACGTACACACACACGTCACTGCGTCACACGCACGATGCCACATCGTCGTCCGAAGGGCTGCGCCACACAGCTTCGCGCTTCGGCTACTACATGCATTGCGTTCGAGTTGTTCGTTTATTATTTGCGGCGTTGCGACGGATGGCCGGCGATTTTTCCAGATGGATGTCTCTTAACCTTATCGATCAATATCATCGAGTTTGTTGTGAACTAAAATATTTTGCAAGATAGGTTCGCAACAATACGATATTCAAACATGATCAAAATCGCGTTGGGGTCACGCGTCAGTCAGGTCTATTATTTATGGGACATATCAAATTGTGCATTCCTGAGACATACTCTACAAAACAGAACATGGGCCTAGGAAAAATCGAACATGAAATATAATAAATTTGGTGGGACATGTAGACCATAAAACATACGCCAATATTGCTGAAGGCCATCAGTGAAGCCAACTTTTTTATTTTGAACTCGTGATTAGGATATAGAAGCACGTTAGAAAAGTTTATTCCGAAGGCGAGATAATGATTTTTTCACACGAGGAGTGCGGCTGAAAAAACTATAGCTTGGAAAAAATTTGGATTAAATTAGTATTTTTTTCATCACAGTGATCGTAAGATCTTAATTGATTTTTAACATGTGAAAATTCAAGTGAGAAATATATATATTAGTATCACAATGGAATCAAAATGTCAAACCCTTGCATTCGTCATCAAACAATTTATTGTCAATTCGCAGTCGATTCGACCGATCTTTGCCAATAAGTCAGTAGTGGATAAATGAGGCTCCCACGAGGCTCGATGGAACCGAAATATAAATATCAAGGAGTGCCTCTAGAAAAGGCTCCAACCATTCATTCGAAAGCTTATAGTGTCTAGATACTCTGGCCTTATATGCCAACAACATCTAAGATTGGGAAAAAGAATGGATTATAGCCTCGAGGAAGGTTATAGTAGATAATATGCAAAATCGAAAAATGGAAGGTATTCCGGGAAGCTTGATATCTTTGTCAAAATCGAATGTTTTCGTTTCTTTCTAATGAAAAGGCACAGGTTTTTTAAGTTATAGAATTATTTAGAATTAATTATTTTCGAACCAAAATTGGAAACTGGCCAACCAAATACGAGAAAGATATTCGGAAATTGTTTTTAGCATGCGCAGGTATCATATAAATTGATTATGCATCCTCCTCCTAGCAAGTGATCTATAGAAAAAAATGTTCTCATAAGCATGCACCTGACAAGTTCGCATCCGCTGGCAAACTCACGCGCGCACGCATTTGTCGATATAATTAATACCAGAACGCCTGCACGCAAATAATGGTCTATAAATGGTCGGCTCATCGGGCCGTCGTCGACCCGACGTGGCGGACGACGTGTCGATGCAATCTCGAGCGTTCGCACCACAAACGCGAAACGCGAGTGCCCTTTTGATTGCGAATAAAACATTCGAGTATTCAAAGTGTGCGACGTGCGATCGCGCATATGCATACTCTCGTTGTGTGCGCTGGGCACCTCTGCTGAACGAGGTGCCGGCGGAGTGCATGTGGTCCACACACGCACACACGTACGGCCGCACGCACGACACGCACGTGCGTGCCAGCGCGCGCGCGTGCGTGTTGTTTATGGGGTGTTCGCGGTGAGTGTAGGCACATCCGCAGATTACACGCGGAACACTTCTACGTTCTACGGCAGTGTAAGTGTTTGTGTATTTTCGAACAACTTAATAAAATACACAAATGTTAGTTTATGTTTGTGCCCGGGACGGACCGGCGCGCACATGTTAATTATATCGGTGCGTGTTTGTGATGCGCGCGTAGTTCTGTTGCAGCTCCAGTTGGGCGCGTGAACGCGAGAATTTACGACAGCACCGAGCATAAATAATAAAAGTGCTGTCCATGTCACTCTGGTGCAAACACACACGCACGCACATCGCTCCCGGTGGTTTGCCATACCAACACGCCGATCGGGGTATGTAATAATAATGTCGCGCGTACGTGCGATAAGTGCAACCAGATGCCGGGTTACGCACACACGCCAACGGCGTCTGGACTATGCACGCACATGAGTGAAGAAAAAAAAAACATATTTATCATCATCATCATCTTTGCAAGGCCGGCATATATACGCAAACACGCAGACCCTGACCGACGAATGTGCTAACCAATATACGCACGCTATCGCCATCGCCTTCGTCGTTGAGTGAGTCATTATATTTACATTAAACCTGTTAGTGTTTAATAAATCGTTTAAAAAACCATAGCTTATTTCCATCAGCAGCAGCCGCCACAACAGCGGCAATCGCGTCAAGAAACACCGAATAACATAGAGTTGCGAGCGCGCATAATATGGATCATAAATAACGCAAACGGGCCTCGCCAGCCTAACCAGCTGGCGATATATAGATTTGACCCAGAAATATGCTCGGGCGCGCGAGTGAGAGCGCTGAGCTCGATCGTGCAAAAATTTCGTTGCCCAAACCGCCGTCGTGTTCGCGTTCGCATAATAGGATAATTGCTTATTTATTCAAAACAAACTGATTTATGTTGACAGATTAATATGCTACACGGCCCGGGGCCCGCGAGCGCGGCCGACGTGTTCGTGTTCGAGTATGCTATGGGCAAGCTATGGCTCAGCACACGACCCGAAATGCAAGCGCACCGCGACGTGCGCGACAAGCTGATTTTAAATTCGTACAGCATGTGCGATCGGCGTTTATATCTGGTGAAATATGCTTTGACGTCGATGTCGGTGGTGCTGGTGGCTGCACACAACAGGCAGCAACAAGTAGATGAGAGCGTGACGAAGGCTGTGCACTAGCACGCGCTCGGCGGCGGCGACGGCCTCGACGTTGCCCAATAATGGCCTATAATGACTTAATAAGCGATTCGCCGAAGTGCTGTGTGTGGTGCTGTGAACGCTCTTTGCTCGATCGCACGATCCGCACGGCGATGGTTCGCTGCGCGTTGCGTGTGCGTGTGTGCGTGTGTCGTGACCGCGAATAGCACGCTCGTTTTGTGGGCAGCAGTCGATCGCGATTATCAGGAAAATAATTTTGCACGGTTGCCGTGGTGGCGGCTGCGGGTGAGATCACACAGTGTATATGCTCATGCTATATATAGTTAATGTTTCTGCTTCACTGTGCCCGTGGTAATGTGTTAAATCTTATGCTAGCCGCCGCACTTGGGTTTAGGCGGTGCAGGGATGTGGTTGGGGACTGGAAAACGATCGAAATATGTGAGCAAATTGTGTTTTTTTTTCAAAATATTTCGTAGTATAATACACTAGCGGACAAAATTGAAGGATAATTGTTTAACCGAATTTGTTGCTGTATTTCGTTAATAATGGTCGTATCGGAGTCAGTCCAAAAGATACTTCAAGCTTGAAGTTTCTAGTTTCGAGATCTCGTGATGGTTTGTTTTTCATAGCCACGTGTATTGTACAGTCGTGATGAATACAGTGAGTAGAACAAATATTTGTTTTTTTTCGCTTTTGTTCATTGTGCACGATCTTGGACAAAATTATTACAACTCAACCGCCATATGGAGCGGATAACTTGTTCGTTCATCTTTAATTTGCTTGTCGTTGACCTCGATGCGATTTTTTTCACTGTGATATCGAGCTTTGAATGGAAAAGGGTCATTTTGTGTTTGAAAATCAATATTTCAGCAACCAATGATCGCACAATATATTGATCAATACTTATTATAACTTCAATTAATTATCTATAAAGATGAGAATCTATTTTGTCTGAAAATAATTAATTGCTCATTCTACAAGAACTTGAAACAACAGGGAAAAACGATCTTTTGGACGGTTTCGGGGAAATCAATCGCAGCGGTACAAATGTAATGAATATTGTTTTTTTGTTCTTAAGTTCATCGTACTCAAGAAATATCCACAAAGTTTCAATGTATTCCCTTCGGCAAATCAACATAATTGATGAACATGTTTTGTATAGATTATCTATCGATTACAGCAAATCTACATCTAGTGCTAAATACACAGCTTACTGTGAAATATAATTAAGACTTAAGATTTGTTCCAAAAATACCGAACAATTTCGTGAATCTGAAATATGACTTTCACGCATTGCATCATTGGTTTTCTGAAAAGGTCAGCATTTGTCGTAGAAACCAATGATTCAAAAGGTTTGTCTAAAAATGATCTCCATGCTATTTTATAGAAACTGTTGCAGCTGTTGTTCATGTTTTAAATATGCTATAGCAAAGACATTTTTGATTTGAATACATAAAGAAATACATTTCCACTCGATGCTTCCGGCTGTGAACCAACAAAATATCACGGTCCCATCGGCGGCCACGCAGCAGATATCCGATCTCCGAACCAATTCGATTTCGTGTGGTGTTTGTTTTATGGGAATCAATTTAGTGTAGCAGCATGCGCGCGCGCGCGCGTGCGTGCGAATAGTGTAATATGCCCCGTGCGCGCTCGATTACGGAATGCAATCATTGTGCTGTTTTGTGGTCAATGTTCGCTACAGGTACCAAAGTGCAGCGCACACCTTTCGTCCGATTGCTAATCAATTGACTAGCACACGCCACACCGAATGCACGTGCACATAATATCTACACACGAATATACACACACTTTCTCTGTGCGGTTGCCGTTGGCTCTAAGTGGCGGTTGCCGCTGTTCTGCGCTGGAATAGAGGTCAAAAGTGATAATAAAAATAATGGCTCAATAAATATTGCCATCACGCGACGCGCTGCGCATTTTCGATCAGCATCATAGTACCACCGAGCCCGGTCGTGGCAGCAGGTGCACCTACTGTGCGTATACATATTATAATATCATGTTGCGCATACGCGTCCAACACCACCACCGTGTTATGCTCACGAAATTGAGTAATTTTCGTGCGTTATTTTTCGTGTTAGGTTTTTGTTTCGACGAAATTGCTTGCCTGTCTGCGAGACGTGTGGCGACGAAGCGTGTATGTGCTGTGTTGTGTTTTCGGTGTTTAGGTGGGCAGGACCCGGGCAACGCCACCAAATAAACTAGACGCGCACGCGATCCGTTTCGGCCACTAGAGTTGACCGTTCCGGAAAGCCCGAATGCCCCTACCTACGCCACGCACGCACGCACGCACGGACCGGATGACGGGCTCGTTAATTAGAGGGTTCGGAAACCCGAAATTGGGCAGCACGAATTATGCGTGCGTGTGCATGTCGCGGTATCGGTGCGGTGTTTGGCACATGTCTGCGGCTGCGAGGCGAAACAATGCGATAGCGATATGCGCGATATGATCGCGCAGGTCAGCGCGCAAGAGGACGGACTGACATGAGACAGAGGCATGCAGGTAGAAAGATAGAGAGCTCTAAATTGGCTGGCGGGTCGTTGAAGTCCCTCGACTTTCCAGATGATGGAGTGAGCAGGTGTGATTGGAATGCATAACGCGCGTAATCTTGCGTCGGTCGTTCGGCGGATGATTATAATGGTTAACATAACATTGTGCAATTACGATTAATTTCATTGGACGCAAAATATTATGATATCTTGCGCGATCGAGACTGATGAATAGCGCATTCGTGCACTTTCGACACGATCACGACTTTATGACGAACATGCATGCGCATGCGGACACGGCACGCGATGAAGATTGACCGGCGTGTGCATGTGCATGTGTGCACTGTTGAGCTATGGGCGGCCATATGGTTGACGCAATGCACGTGCACGCACACACGCACATGCACACGGTTACATGTGCGCATTTGTTTGACTATGATGGCGATTATGTGCAGCATTAATTTCGCCAAGCGCTTCGCTAGCATGTGCATAATCTATGTTACATGTTCGGGCGCGCAGCTTCATCGACATGATGTCGGTCCATCTCATCCGCTGGCTCGCTGTGTGGCTTACGATGCGTGCGTGTTTGCAACATATATTTTGTCCGCGTGGGTTATGCAATTTCATTTTCGACATCGACAAGATCGTGCGTTCCAGTGTACGGATGACGGCCCGTCGAAAAACGCACATATTCCATCGATAGCGATAAATTTGCGCTCAATGATGCTAATGTAATATTATTAATATTATACGTTGATCAAAGCCCGATGGCTGGACGATGGCATCTGAATCAAACAAAATATTGAAATGTATGAATGATATGCTGCGCTGGGTGCTGGGCGAGTCGTTTCGAAATCTTCGAGACAGTTTGGTCTTCCGCATTGCTTGCATTCAAATCAACAAATTCGAATGCAAGATATAAATTACCATAGTTTATTTTCGTTGACAGTCGAATATTGCTCAAGCTGTCAGCAGTAATCAATATGTAGTATACCCCAAGCTATATATTTACCCGTTAACGAGTTGCGTGAATTAGGGCACCAAGTTGTTATGTTGCTTGCGAGTGTTTTGTGCACTTCGCTGACAACCAGAATCGATTGAAATTCTATACGAGCATGCAATATACGTATAGCTCAGAGTTCAGTCGCCATCACGAGACATGTCGGTCGTCGGTGTATACGCATATATTTAGAGTTGAACACCTTTCATACACGTCATATACATGAATTCATATCTGTGTCGCCGCGCACACGCCATGCGAAATATGATATTCTTCACACAATTATGAACGCTGCGCCAGTAGTGCATCACCTCCATGTGTCAGTTTTTATTTACACACTCTCTCTCAACACCATGCACGCACGAACCCACAAACGTGCGTGTGGCGCACACAAACGCACGCACGTTCCTCACATGACCGATCATCTGGGTGACGTCGTCGTCGCTGACGTCTCGTCTCGACACGAAACACGAGGTGAGTGATCTGAGCGATTGCTCTGATGGCGTGCAATCTCTCGGTTCCGTGTGTTCAGTCACGCATTGACCACTCGACATGGTAGTGAACTAGAGTGGGTCGAAATAACGTTACATTTTTCTCGTTCTTGGAAGTATTGTTCTATTTGCATAACTAATACTATTTTCTAATATGAGAAACAAACGATAGTATGCATATTAAATCGCAAACCCGCGATTTAGATCAGTGTATAGAATTGCACTTTATTTTTTTAATAAACCTATCTTGTAGCAACAAAACGTAGTCTGAGAATTGCCAAATATTGTTGGCTCTCAATCCAATAAATAATACATACCTTCTACTCCGTCTCAGACAGGTACGCCACCCCCTGAAATTCGAATTTTCCATGTTTGCGTCCATTTTTTTGAGGACAAGCTGTAATAATATGCACATTTCAATGATACATATTTTTTGAATAAACATAATTCTATCATATACACAAAACATCGCGCGACATAAGCCTCATCTTCGGCTGACGACGCCCTAAACAAGGACGCTCCGTTTTAATATGGAGAAATCATCGAGCATCATTTCGCTGGGTGATTTTTTCAATTTGTTTTCGAAAGATGAGCATGCATAGACGATTTCGTCATCTCTCATTTGAGTATCCACACATCGTTCTAAGTTGGTCAGTTAAAAGTTATAGGCTCTATTCCAAACACGAAATCCAGATATTTTGTATGGAGAGTGAAATCGAATATTTTCCCCTTACAAAAAATACGTGTTTCGTCCTCAGTATGAAGGACACTTTTCATAGGATTGACCTGGAACAATGTTTGGATACTCAAATGAAAGATGATGAAATTGTCTATACATCCTGATCTTTAAACAAACAAAAAAACACCGAGCGGAATAAAGCTTGATGATTTCTCCATATTAATACGGAACGTCCTTGTTTAGGGCGTCGTCAGTTCAAGATTAGGCTTATGTCGCTCGATGTTTTGTGTATATGATGGAATGATGTTTTTTCAACAAATCTGTATCATAGGAATGTTCATATTTTCATAGGTTGTCCTCCAAAAAAGATCGTAACATCAGGGGGTGGCGAACCTGTCTGAGACGGAGTAGTATATGTTTGGAAACAACCATTTGCGGACATCAATCTTGGAGTTCTTGTATCCACAGCGACCAAAATCATGATTGTTTCGTGTACATTGTCATTCTAAACATCTCCGATGATAGTACAGGTCGTTTTTCTCACTGAGCATGAACAGAGAAGCCATATCGAGCAAAACGCGGGTAAACTTCAGTGGGCTTATTCTGGGCTTATTCCTCATACGGTTTTTCTATTATGAATGGATGCCACATTTGACGCACGTCATTTTGACACACTCCAATCAGTACAGAACTGTGCCCATGCGTGTCATGTCCGTATGAGATCACTCGCATCACGTATACACTTCATAAAACAAACACCTCACCTCATTTCGTTGTTCAAATGATTGCACACACACACACGATCATTAAACGATCGACACGCGGACACGACTCGATTGTGTGCGCACGCTCTCGGACTCGGCTCAGCGGCGTCAGCGCGCCCGTCCGCACTGGCGTCAGCGCTGGCGTCAGTCCGTCACAATTAAGACCTCACAGGCACGGCGGGAATATTTAGCACCTCTGTGGGCCGCGCAGTGTGCAACGTTCAAATATCCTATTGTATTCGCGGCGCGAATTGATTGGGTAAATTTGGCTGCGAGCACACAGTGACCAAAGACCAAACAACGGAACGTAACCGCCGCACGCGCTTGCGCACAGTAGTCGCCAAGGTTGCACGCGTTCGTTGTTTATGTTGGGGCGCCGAAATTCCGATCCGATCGCGCGAGCCACGCAACCGAAACCGACAAAAACGAAGCCGTCGCCGCCGCCGCCGCCGCCGCCGCTGCTGCTGATAGATCGTCCAGTGTAATGAGCCATGACAGACCGTGGCGCACGCGTCGATATACTTTATCAGCACGCGCGATTTTCGTGCGCGGTTGCTGCTGCTGCTGCTGCCGATTGGACACACCCAAGCGCGAGCAGTTGTGCGGCTTGCTGGCTGGCACAGCGAGCGGCCCCCGCACTGGTTCGCGTAATACCGCGATGCCATATTGTAACGAGTATAATAAACGTTACGCCTGCGCCAGTGAGTGTATACTGCACAACAATGTGGGTACAAGGCTTATGACTATGGTAATGTTTTATTTTAAATTTATAAAACAATTATAAGCTCGCAACTGACGCTGTTACTAGAGCATGTCCAACAATATAATTGAAAACTCTAGTTGTTAACGCCAGGTATTTTATTGATAAACTATTTTTCTTATAAGGTCACATTGGCCCTGTTAAATATACTATTTGTTCCCGTTTTGTTAAGGAGTCAAAATACCTATTAGATTCACATCGAATCGGTCACTTTTCGTAAAACACCGGATGAGGTATTTTTCTCAACCGTTATTCCAAAACTAAAAACATTTTTGATATCCAATTTTCATCCCCAGAGTTTGTCAATACAGAGTTATCATGTATACAGGCTGCTCCATATTCGATTAGGGAAAAGTGGGGCAATTTTTCGGGTGGAACACGTTTTTCCTCGGCCATTTAATGCCGTTCGAATTAAGACATTCTACTGAATTTTGGATATTGTGTGTATTTCAAAGGACTCCTCCTATCAATGTAGCTTCCAATAATATTCATCAAAAATATAGCCAGATAAATGGTCTATGCATTTTATCATTTCATAATTGATTAAAAGTAACAGACGTGGGAGCTCGTCAAACTTTTTAGGCAAAACTTGCCCCACCTCACCCTACATCGAATAACATTAGAATTTATAACCAATCTACCGATTGTTATAAACGAAATATCTTCATTTAATTTGATTCTATTCAATTTGTATGGATCAATGTTTGAAAACACGGCCGCCTTCATTCGCAACTAGAAAATATGTCCTTTTAAGAATGTCCGATTGAAGGGGCATGCGTCTTGTTCCACTTAAACTGGAGTAGCTCTAAGAAAAATAGCATTAACAAAAATCTTAAATTATATTCGTGTAGGGCATTACTCATACTCATTACTGATGATACTGATACTTTTTGGGCTTACATTTTTTCAAGACATTCTATTCCGTTTTATAAAAATCGAGACCAAGTTAACGAAAATACCAATTCACAAGATTAGCTATAACTAATTTAATTATAACTTTTTTTCGCAGGCTTATTCTCCTGTCTCCAGTCAAACGCATCGAACTTGTCTATTTTTTGGAAAATATTTTAATTGAAAATGGCATTAATCGTGTTCGCCCATCTATTCCGGGACATCCTTACATATTGTAATGATGTACCTATGTAGAATGAACCTCATTCTAATGTATTCAAGATAAATCGCTGCCGAAAAGTCTCACCTCTGGCTAAGGGCGCCCCATGAAGACACATTTTAAAATAAATGGCAAAATGGTCGAGCCAATTGAACACTCAAGCAATTTGTTTTTAAATTTGTCTAGATGGACAGGATTTGTGAATAATTTTATTCCCATCAATTTGAGTATGCATCGTTCAAGTCCAAACCATTGAAAAGTTATGGTCTTCAAACCAAAGACGGAATGCAAATATTTTATATGGCGAAAAATGTTCGATTCCACTTTCCATACAGAAAATCGGGATTCCGTGTTTGGTTAGGAGACCATAACTTTCCACTGGAGTGAGCTAAAATAATTTCCGTATACTCAAAATGATGGGAATAGAATTATGCACAAATAAATAAATATTGCTTAAGCGTTCAATTTGCTCGACAATGTATCCATATATTTGAAAAACGGTCTTTATGGGGCGCCCTTTGCCAGAGGTGAGACTTATAGGGAGCGATTTTTCTCGAATACATTAGAATGAAGTTCATTTTACATAAGTGCATCATTATAATTTGTGTGGATGTCTCTGAATAGATGGTCGAGCTCGATTAATGCAATATTAAATGTGTGCGAACTATTATGACGTCAGGTAATAAATATGCCTCATTGAGGACAAGCAATAATATCTCAATTTACAAGTTAAGATTATAATACATACATATAAAACATATAAAAAAAGGATATATCTTCACCAACGTGCCTCAAATGCATCACCAAAAGTATGCAACTAGTATGCATTTGTGTAATGGATAATGTATGTGGTGTGTAATGTTCTACGCTAGGATAAGATCGGCGGCCGGTTGGGGCCGGACATGCACACACCAGACACACACACACACACTCACACGATCACACAAGTGTTCAAGTTGCAACCGGGCTTGCACAATAAAAGCAGCGCGCCACCAAATAGAATGGCATGACGCGGTGTCTCACTACTATGCTGTATGCTGATTCTTATGCTGCATTCTGCATTTTGAAATGCGACCGCGCGCGGCGGCGGCAGCGGCGGAGGTGTTAGATTTATCAGACACGGTACAACTGCATTTAATGTATGCTAATTTGTTAGAGCAGTGCACGTGTGCGATGTCGTTCAGGCGCACACACGCAAGCCAGTCCGACCTGAGCGCAGCACGACAGCGCACGTGAGGCGAAATTAGTTTGTCACTTTGAGCGCCGATGGCGTGCGGGTGAATGCGGCCGACATGGGCGCAGAACGTGTGTGTGTGTGTGTGTGCGGAATCTGGATGCGATCAACGCAACCACACACACGCTTCGCACAGTATGCTGTGCGTGTTATTATGTGCGCAGTGTTATGATGGGGCCGAGATGCTGATGCTATCCGCCAGTATGTGACATTGCCTTAAATCTTCAGATGGACACCTGCGACGAACGGCAACGAACGGCATTGCAGCGTGGTGCAGCAAAGTGAGGGCATTCGAAGCCCGTTCGGTTCGGACAGAGCGAGAGACACGAGAGATGGCAAGGCTGTGATATAAGCTGCGAGTGTGTCCTACTCCGGAGCGCATGCACATGTGTATGTGTTCCTAAGCTGCGCACAATTTATGGGCTGCGATGGCAGCGATAGTAATTGTTTGGGATTTGACTAAATCACACATGCACGCACCCGTAACTGAATAGCGAATGTAATATGCGCAAGTGCGCTCTGTGTGTTTGGCGCACAAACCAGCATAGTGTAGAGTTGAGCATGGACAGATAGAGCAAAACATATATATTCGGTTTATCAAGATTATGAGCGTCAGTATTGTGCACGCACGTGTGAAGGTATGAATATGAATATAGTACTTCCACCAGCCCCAAACACATGGATGGGATAGTTGCAACTAATAGTGGATAGTAGACCGAATTCTACCGGGGATTCATAATATAAAATGAACGAATAAGTAGGTCCAACAAACAAGAATCGTCATAGTTATTGTGCTCAACTTAATTTCATAATCCATGGGCATAATAGGGTATACTAATACAGGGTGACCAGAAATAACCCGGACAAACGTTTTGTAGCGTAACTTCTTCAATATAACGAATAATAACACAATTTAAAATGATAAACTTCAATTCAACCATTGGCTTTCCAAATATCTAGTCGGCTCCGTAGTGACTTCCTCGAGTGGTGATGTACAGCCCTAAACGCCCCGTGAAAATTAGTGCGAAATGCCGCTCCTATTTTTCCGATAAACGACCCTCTCCAGTCGCAACGATTGGTTCAAGGCCTCCAACTTTTTGCGAGACTTTGAACACGCCCTTGACCGTCAAATCGACCATACACGGTAATCAATCAGATTCAGATTGGCCGAGTAGGGCTCCATTCTGCAGACGACATAAAATCGAGAAAACAGTTTCTTTTTCATTCCTTTTCAAATTTGGCCTCGTGGGCAGGCGCTGAGACCTGTTAGAATGTCATAAGTGCGTCGCCAAAGTGCTGGTGTGCCCACGGAAGCATGATGCCCTTGAAAAGGTCTGGTCGATAATTCTTTGTTGAATTTGATACCCTCTTCCACGAAAACAAGGCATTTTTAGTCGTTGGCGCAAATTCAAGCCCTAACTGTGACGGACTGCGGGTTTTGATGATTTTCCATGTCTGGAGAGTTGCTGGGACGTCCAGTGCACATGTTCCGGTCGTTTTGATGAGTGTACCCTTGTTCAACATTGAGAATTTTCTCGTCATTGAATGAAATACACTCAAATTTCGGAGCAGCGGCACAGTAATTTAATTTTTATTTTTTTTCGGCCTCACTCGCTCGTTTTCAAGAGTGAGGCTCTGAACTTTTTGTGGCTTGTATGCCTTGACTATCAGTTCACAAATTTCGAATTTCCGCCCCGATTCTCGATTCCTTCCGATCTCACGAGCGATCTCAAATTTTCGTTTTTTACACTGAAATACACTAAAACAGTTCCATTTTCGCACTTCTTTTTTTCGCCATCGTCCCAAACGATGAAGGACCGCTTCTAACTGGGTTTTGACGAAATGTCAAATACATACAATCTTAGAGAATATAACAAAGGCAAAAAAATGTGCTGCGACAAGTAACCACCATGGCAGGCAGTCCCCAAATGTTGTCCGGGTTATTTCTGGTCACCCTGTATGTAGTGAAAAGTGTTTTTTTTTAACCGATCATGAAACACGATATCGTAGGGGGTACCCGTCCCGACGTTCGTGGCGATATACAATTTACATCACAGTGAGCGTTCAGTCTAATCCTTTTTCAGTAGACAAACAGTCTTCCTTTTTTCTCTAAATTTTTCTCAATAAAAGTTTCATAAATATTTCTTGACTGATTCTAATGTTGATTCTTTTATTGCGAATTTTGTATTTATTTCCTAGTTTTACAGAGAAGGGTGCCAGTGAGTTGAAAGATGTTGAAATAACGATTCTGCAGACATTCTGATGCGAATTTTTTCCCAAGTTTTTACAGCACAGTGAGAAGGTTGCCAGTAGATTGGAAAGATGTGTTGAATTGACGATTCTGCAGACATTCTGCGTAATTCGCGTAATTCTCGAAGTTGTCAAGTATATCTTCGATAAACTTCTTAGATATTCGAACAGAACCAGGAGATCCGCGATATTTTGTTCCAAACGGAAGATATGGCCGAAACCCTAGAATGCCTGTGAACGGGCAAACTTCACTACTAGTACCCTAACAACCAAACTTGGGGACAGTCGCGTTAAAAAAACAAAGTTCGTTTTCAATGCTTTGTGAAACGTGAACCATGAACAATTGTCAATAGATTATTCTACGATATGGTCCGGGCATTAATCATCCTTATATTTGATGAACATTATGCAGATCGGAAAATGACTACATGTCGGACTTCCGGTCCACTTTATCAACCCTTGTTTGACACAATAAGAATGGGACAGTACGACGAAATTGACACTTCCGAAATGGGACACGTTGCTTAGAGCACTGTTACGACGTGACTAGTGCAACTTCGATGGATATCCAAGATGTGCTCTTCACCAATATTTTACACCTTTCTGTGATAATTTCGGTTCTAGTTTACTGTACCTACGACCCTATCTTCAAAATGTTGTATCTGGACCCGGGTCAACAGTATTTAATTCACAAATAAATTTTCCGTCTCATGATATAATATCCGTGTCCGATTTAAAAACGATCGAAAGATTTTTAAAGCGATCTGAATTCATTTGGGTGACTTAAGACTATGGACATTCGGCCGTATCATGAAATTTCCGAACGCGCGAATATTTCCTTATATAAGGAAATATACCTTATATAAGGAAAGTTCATAATCGCTCATAAGGAAATTTGGTATCACAAGACTCGAAAGTGACAGAAAATTCCTTATTTAAGTTTACTTATATAATGTTGAACGAATAGGTCTCCTTATGATATGTTGTGCGTGTATTTGTGTCGTAATCGAATTTCACAGAGCACTTTTTTCGTGTTCGATTTGTGTTTTTATGTTCGCATCAACTGCACCTCAACAGAATCCTGAAACCATCGCCCTCCACAACCACACAAAAAAAACACTTCTGCACATCCCCACACTTCACACCCCCAATTTTCGCAGCTGGACTGCGTTTCAATTTTAACTACACCCAAAAATATCTCGTGCCGCAAATTGATTTCAGGTGCACGAGATTTTTTTTCAGCGTCCATGTTGTGATGATTTGCGCGTCTCGTTGGCTGTTTGTGATATCCAGTGTTGCCGGAGGCTTGTACCTTTTGAATCTAGAAATGAGTACCAGAAAGTTTTAGTTTCGCCAACAAATAATACAAGAAAGATTACCAGCCATACAAATCTGCAAAACAGCGCAATATATTTTACCGACTTTGGTAATATATATTAGTTTACCGACGAAAACTTCTGTTGACGGTACGATTTTAGAATCTTAGGATTATAAGATCGGCAATACTGCTAATATTAACGACATCAAACAGCTGACATTCATCGCCAAAAATCATTTAGTTCATCCGCTCTCTCGAAAATGGCAACGTCGCACGAAACAGAATATGC
>CAXHKQ010000147.1:0-32902 GCA_964017145.1 Agrocybe praecox
CAGGGCCCTTTAGTGGGTACCTTGGTTTGTGGGATTCGGCTCGACCCTTCGGGGGCACTCGGGCTAAGCAGAAGCGGCGATGCGACTTGGAACATGAGGGGACTGCGGATTGGGTGGAGCGGGGACTGTGGGCTGGGTTGGGGGTGGACTGTGGGTTGGGCTCGATGCCCGGCCACAATGCTTACTCGCTTGCGATGGCGCCCGCGCCGTTGAACCAGCAACACTCCGACCGCCTAACGGCGGTCTGCAATCTTGGCGGGCTTTTGCTCGCCCTCGCAGACGTAGCGTAGTAGTAAATCTTGCTTAGCATGCTTATGTATGTAACGTAGGGACCGGACTGCAATCGTGCACCGGAATATAAGTGGGACTTCGGTCCTTTGATTTAAAAAAAAAAAAAAAAAACAAAAAAAGGATGAACGATGTGGCAACCGGTAGGCTGACAGTAATGCCATTGGCCACCTGGCTGAATGATGTATTAGCTTGACCTCGAAGATATTCGAGATCCCGCTCATTAGCCACACCGTCGGTGTGGAGAGTGTATCCTGCATAGGCCGGGGCCATAGACAGGATTTGCAGTGTGGAGCCCCCGTCGCGCAAAGCGCGGCGGGCACGAACAATGTATAGGTTGAAATCGCAAGTTGGGACTGCACTTTCAAACTGTATGAGGACCTGTCTTCTCGACGGTCCTCCAGCGACAAAGGAGGGGAGCTGCGACTTGCGCTTTCGCGACTTCGTCGGCCCCGCTGCATTCTGATTGGTTGCCTGTGCCACTGCGCTAATAGGCAATTGAGGTGTGACTTTCGCGAGTTGCGCGACGGTCACGGGTTGTTTCGGTCCTTGGCCGAGGCGAGAGGCATATGACCCCTTGCCTGGACCAGCGGTCCGACGAGACGGAAGCGGCGGCACGATTCTTCCGAATCGAGTCTCCGGTACCTTGGGTTGTTGCATCGGCTGTGTAATAGCCGATGGTTTGGGAACGGGCTTCTTGGGTCCAGACCCTGAGGGTCCGGGCTTCTGAGGCCGTGTGGGAAGGGGAACCTGTTAGAAATTGACAATAGTGTAACCAATAGTCAATAGACTTATAGTCAACAGTAAAGTCAAGTCTCAAGTGCACAACAATGAATAGTCTTAATGAAAATAGTATATTGCTTCTGTATAACCAAAATCCCAATCTAGTGTCTTGAGTACTCCCCAGACATAGTAGGAATACTGCTTTGTTTATTCCTATTTACCCCAAAAATCCCTAGGCGCCAATATAGGTGCCCACAATATTGCGTTCGAAATCAGTGGTGCACCAAACAAAGTTCTACGCTACATATTATATACTTTTTTTTTTTTTTAAAAAAAAAAAAAATCAAAGGACTGAAGTCCCACTTGTATTCCGGTGCGCGATTGCAGTCCGGTTACATATTATATACTGCCGGATTCGTCTCATTAAGGAGATTCCGAATCTAGAAAGATCTCGTCCATAGCTCTACTCTATAAATAGTTATTTACGAAATACTGTCCAAAAACAGGGAAAAACACCGAAATCTATGTAAAGTCCATATGTACAAGTCCAAAATCAAAGTGTTTGATCACTAATTTCAACAGAACCTCCCTTTGTTTCCCCTTGTCTGTGCGCGGTGGGGGTCGCGGAGTGATGAGGGCTGCCTCGCCTAGGCTGCCCCCACTGGGTTGTTGGGGTGGGGTCTTTGGGTCCTCCACCATTCCTGACCAATCTCCGGTCATTGGCTGACCAGAATTGTCAATCTGCATGTCGTCCCCTGCATCATCGAAGGATCGGAGGGCGCGGATTCGCCTGGCGTTCGCGGCAATGTCGAACATTACCTCGGCCAGATGCTGGATGTCGGGAGCTCCCGAGAGGAGCTCATCGCGTTCAGGCTGGGTGGCTAGTCGTTCCAGCCATTGATTGGTCGCCATGAGGGCACGGCGGATCTGCACCACTTCGTCGTTGAAGCCCTCTTGGCCGTCGAAAGGTGTGTTGTCAATGCGTGGCACTGCTCCTGAGAGCAGTGCGCCTTTGGTGCGAGCCCTCTTGCGAGAAGAGGAGTGTCGAGAGGTGGAACGGGAGTCATGTGAGGATTCCTGGTCATCGTCGTTGTCGTCCATATTCTCGTCTCGGACGTCTGAGTCGGCATGGGAAGTGGCTGGAGTCGCCTGCCTGCTGACAGGGACGTCCAATGTGGTGGTCCTTGGGCTCGCAGATGCAGAGGTCTGCAGGCGAGAGGGGGTGGCGCCTTGGCTTGTCGGTGGTGCAGATTGGTGTGTACCTGCAGCACCCCTTGGTGGCGTTTCGGCCATTGTTGATGAACCAGTAGATATACCAATTCGATTGTATCGTTACCCGAGTACTAGACCCAGTTCCGATCGTATTGCGAGTAAGAGAAAGCGAAAGCAATAAGTTGCAAAAGTGGATGGTGGTGGTAACGAGTCAAGAAGAGATGAAATATTCAGCAGGTTCCCAATTGCTTTCTTCATTTGGATAGTTTTTCCATTTAACCAAGTACTGCAGCTTATTTCTGAATAATCTGCTGTCCTTAATGTACTCAACTTCCCATTCAGGATTTTCTCCTTTAATGACAGGTGGAGGTCTGGAGGGAGGCTTTCTTCCAACAGTATCAGGATGGTAGGGCATGAGCTTAACTACATTGAACACTGGATGGATTTTCATGGTTTTAGGCAGTTGGAGCTCATAGGCATTTGAACCAACAACTTTGGTGATTTTGTATGGTCCATATCTCTTGTCATCCAATTTCTTGGAAGGCCTATCAGTCTTTAGATCCTTACCATCTAGCCAAACCATGTCTCCAACCTTGTACTCAGTAGGAGCACCTCTGTTTCTATCATAGAATCTAGCCATGTCATCAGCAGCCTTTTTGAGTGCAGACTCTGCTTCTTTCCTGGCCTCTTCCATGTTTTTCACAAAGGTATCTACAGTGTCCATCTTGCTGTCTCTGAGAGGTTCTGTGCCCATTCTTGGATGTCTACCATTGTTGAGCATGAATGGTGTCTGTCTGGTAGAGGCCTGAACTCTGTTGTTGTAGGAAAATTCAGCCAAGGCCAACCATTCTACCCAGTCATCCTGTCTATGGTTTATGAAGAGCCTGAGATATTGTTCTACTTCTTGGTTAACTCTCTCAGTCTGACCATCAGTTTGAGGATGGTAGGCTGTAGATGAAGCAGTCTGAATACCCAGTATAGAGTTGAGCTTTTTCATGAACTTGGAGACAAACTGAGGACCTCTATCACAGATGATTTTGATAGGTAGACCATGCAATTTCCAGACATAGTCCCTGTAGAGCTTAGCAGTACCTTCAGATGTGACCTCATCTGTGGTAGGTATAATGTGAATCATCTTGCTAAGTCTGTCTACAACTATCATAATGGCATTATACCCTTGACATTCAGGTAAGCCAGTGATAAAATCCACAGAAATAGTCTGCCAAACATCAGAGGGAATCTCAGTTGGAGTTAGGAAGCCAACAGGTTTAGCAGGGAATGTCTTGGTCCTGTTACATCTATCACATCCTCTGGTGTAGGCTGCAATATAATGAGACATCCCTGGCCACCAGTAATTTCTAGAGACTAACTTTATTGTCTTCCATTTTCCTGGATGTCCAGTAATGTAGGCATCATGATGTAGTTCCACAATTTTCCTTCTAAGGTCTTTGTCTTTTGGAACATACACCTTTCCTCTGTAGAGAACAAGTCCTTGCTCCTCTGACCATTCCTGTCCATCTATCTTTTTGGTTGAAGACTTTTTCATCTCTTGTACTGCGTTGACCACTTTTTCATCAAAGTCCTTTGCTTCTCTAATCTTTTTGAGAAGATCAGTCTCTGGACCAGCCAATGTGGTATGACCCTGTTTGAGAGCCTGGATCTTGAAGTAGGAAGGTTTGAGAAGAACTACATTTTCATTATCATTCTCCCCCTTCTTATGGTCTGATCTCCTAGACAATGCATCTGGCTTCAAAGACTTTTTACCAGGCCTATGATGAAGAGAAAAATCAAATCTGGACAAAAAGAGTGACCATCTGGCCTGCCTTCTGGTTAACTTCTGGGCAGTCATAAAGTACTCTAGGTTTTTGTGGTCTGTCCAGATCTCAAAGGTATGTTGAGTCCCTTCAAGATAATGTCTCCATTCATCTAGTGCTCTGATAATAGCCAGCATCTCCTTGTCATGGATCTCATAATTCCTTTCTACTTCAGAGAGAGACTTAGACATAAAGGCCACATGATGTCATTTCCCATCCAAACCTTCCTGAGACAATACAGCTCCAGTAGCATAATCAGAGCTATCTGCTTCAACTTTATAAGGTTTGTTGTCATCAGGGAAGATTAGAACAGGGGAGGATGTGACCTTAAGCTTCAGCTGGTCAAAGGCTTCCTGGTGTCTATGTCCCCATCTCCAGACTGTCCCTTTCTTTGTCAATTCATGAAGTGGCTTGGCAATGTCTGCAAAATCCTCTATGAACCTTCTGTAGAAGTTGACAAATCCCAAGAATGATTGAACATCCTTGACATTTTCAGGTTCAGGCCATTTAGAAACACCCTCTACCTTGACAGGATCCATTTCAATCTTGCCTTGTGAAATGATAAGTCCAAGATATTCAATCTTTTCCTTTTCAAATTCACATTTTTCTGCTTTCAGGTAGAGTTTATTCTGTTCAAGGATTTGCAAGACCTTCTTGACTACCTCTCTATGATGTTCCAGAGTCTCAGTGAAGACCAATATGTCATCCATATAAACAATGACCACATTGCCATCAATAAGCTCTATAAAAATGTCATTCATCATAGTTTGGAAAGTTGCAGGACTGTTGGTTAAGCCAAAGAACATGACCAGTGGTTCAAACAGCCCTCTATTGGTTCTGAAAGCTGCTTTCCACTCATCCCCTTCCTTAACTCTGACATTGTTAAAGCCCCATCTGACATCCAGCTTGGTGAAATACTTGGCTTTGCTGAGTTTGGTAATGATGTCAGAAATGAGAGGTAAGGGGTAAGAGTTCTTAATGGTCATTTCATTTAGCTTCCTATAATCCTGGACTAGTCTAAGAGAGCCATCCTTCTTCTTGACAAAGAACACAGGGGATGCCATAGGTGACTTGGATGGTCTAATCCTACCAGACTTCAGATTCTCCTCTAAAAAGGCATCAAGCTCTTTTTGCTCATTTGGGGAAAGAGGATAAATCTTTGATCTGTAAGGCTCAGACCCAGGCTTTAGCTCAATAGCATGATCCCAAGGCTTTCTGTCAGGTAGCCTGTCAAAGGACTCCTTTGAAAAAACTCCCTTAAATTGGTGATAATGCTTGGGGACAGCTTCTTCAAAGGTCTTCTTTGGAGATTCAGCCTGTTGGTGAGACTCTTCTGCCAATTTCTGAGACACAGTTGAGGTAGCATTAATAAACTGCTTCTGAGGATGAAGATAAGAAATGAAAATCCTATCCTCAGGCTCAATCTCAGAGTCAGAGTCAGGTGACTAATCTACAAGATCTACACCTTCATCATCAAACTGAGGGAGCTGTCTTCTCTGTACTGCAGCTATCCTCTGTCTCTTCCTCCTGGCTCTAATCACTTCCATGTGGCAGTCAGATGGACATCTAGTGAACTGGACATCACCTGACTTCCAGTTGACATCAGGATTGTGTAGATAAAGCCAGGTATGTCCAATAATAGCAGTCTTGTCTCCCAAATCACAAACAGCAAAGGTAGCCTTTTCTGTATGATTTTTGTACACCATAATCAAATCTACTTCCTCATGAATAGAGCCACTTTTGTTGAGAGTACCATCTACATTGTAGACTGGAATGGCTCTAAGAAGTTTCCTTGTGTTGAGATTATGGTATTTTACAAAACCAGTATCCAGAAAAAGACCAGTAGCTCCAGAGTCAAGCAAAGCATTCACAGGCAGCCTTTTTCCTGTATCTATTGTCTTGAGAATGACTGACAAATGGGTAGAGGCTTTTGGCTTGTGCCCTAAGATGTATATTCTTTCAGGAGTAGAAGGGAGAAGGGAATCAGAATTTGAGGACATGATTTCTGTATCAGAGTCAGAAGAGGTGGGATTGACTTTATCATTTTCATCTTCTAATACATTGAATCTATTCCATTGGGACATGTCTTTCACCAATGGTGTCTCTAAAAATTCTTTTTCTGTTCCTCTTGTTGCTGTCCTTCTTTTTCCTCCTTGATGAGTTTCCTATAGAAGTCTTTCAACTCCTCATGATTCATGGCATTAATGTTGACTGAGGATTTACAGTCAGCAGCCTTATGTCCTTGTTTTCTGCATTTGAAGCAGATAAGAGGCCTGACTGATCTCCATCCAGAGTCAACTTCCATAGGAACAACATCTGGTTGCCTTGCCTGAGCAACAAAACTTCTCTGACCACTTGCAAAGGGAGAAGGACTGGGGGCAGCTGGCTTATACTGTGGCTTCTGTGAGGCAGGAGCCTTGGAAAAAGGAGAAGAGGTTGAAGAGGTAGACTTATTAAAAGCCTCCATCTGTCTCCATTGTCTATCCAGCTTGGTAGCCCAAGAAATCCAGCCATTCAGACTTTTGGGCATATCAGGGACATTGTAGACCTTTTCCCTGAGAGATCTGTTCAGCCCAGTCTGAAATTTCTCAACCAAAGCAGCATCATTGTACCCAGTGTCAGAGACCAGTTCCCTAAAGCTAGCCACATATTCATCAGCAGTTTGACTTCCCTGCTTCAGAAGGTTCATTTTGTGTCTGGCTGTACTAGCAGGGTCTGGATCTCCAAACACTTCCCTGAATTCATAGACAAAGTCTTCCCAAAGACCTTCCTTGGAATAGTCTCCATCTAGAATTTTTGTCTTGTCAAGAGCCCATTTTCCAGCAGTACCTCCTTTCATATAGGACAGAGCACAGACAACTTTTTGAAGATCATCTGTAATACCTTTCCCATAGAAATAAAGCTTGAGTTGACTCAAGAAGGTTTCTGCTTTCTGCATAGAACCATCATATGGCTCAGGAGGGGAAACTTTGATTCCAGACTGTGAACCAAAGGCAAAGGCATTATGACTGGCAGGGGGAGGGTTGACCTCTTTGGCAGCAGCAGAGAAAGGTGATTGAGTTGTAGGAGGTGTAATTGAGTGTTGCTGCTGCTGTCTCAAAAGAGTCACCTCTTGGGTAAGAAGAGAGATTTGTTGTAGGAGCTCTTCCACAGAGGGGAGAGTAGTGGTAGGGAGGGTGGTAGTGTCCATATTGTGGTATAGATAAGGTAGAGGCTCTCTGGTGTGTGTGTGGGAGAAGCTATCTACTGAAAGTGTCCTTGGAAACTATTTATGTAAACTAAAAAGATCTATATAGTGGATACCCAGTTGTCACCCCAAACACAGTGGGTCTAAACCTAGGATCACAGGGTTGACTACCTGGTATTTTCCTAGACCACCAAAGACAGAAACAGTTGGCCTGAGTCTGCCCCAACAGTTGGTATCCCTATCTACAAGTTCACACACAACACACAGCAGAGAGTGAGAAATCCAGTAGAAAGAAGTGTCTTGAGGAGATGTTGAAATTGGGGAGGGAGAAATGATGTAGAAAATTGGGAGGATATTGGAGGTTGAAGGGTTGGTAATGATGAAGAAGATAATATATGTGGTGAGAGGATGTGAGGGAAAATGGTGGAAAGAGAGATGAATAGATTGGTGTAGATAAATGTAGGTTGGTGTAAGTGGGAGTGATATGATGGATAGTGAGTGGTGGAGTTGTCTGAGACAGCTTCAATCTTCTGTCAGGGCAACACTAAGATCAGTGTGACAAGGCCACCAACAAAGACAAAGCAAGAGAGAGAGAGTGTGTGTGAGATGAAGAGAGAGAGAGACACTCAATGGTTCTAAGAGATCACACCCATCAGGAAACAAACACTTTGCTTTGGCTGGCTTTGGGATGCTTTGACTGGCATTGCCAGTGATTGGCTGTATCTCTGAGTTTGAAATTTTGTATAAAGCTATAAATATATATTTCTGAATAATTTAAATAAAAATTATGTAATTATATGATGGCTTGGCTCTTATGTGATGTAAAACATCATTAAATTCATATAAAATGAAGAATATTAGATAAACACATTATTTTTGCTTGAATAACCTAATAATATGGTTTTTGGTTCACAGAAAAATATTCAGACCCAGATATGCAGCCAATCACTGGCAAAGCTACACAGAGCATCCCAAAGCCAGCCAAAGCAAAGTGTTTGTTTCCTGATGCCCAATGATAGTGGATATCCTAAGAGATTGAAGCTGGGGCTACAGCTACCTACATGTCCAGTATATATACTCTACAGCTATTCTAGAATATTCCTATATTACATCATGAAACAGAAGGATGAGTAAGACAATGACATCATAAAGGAATGATGAATAAGACAATGACATCATGAAACAACGAGAAGAATGATGTGGAGCAATTGAGGCAGTGCTCATGAGAAATAAAAATGATAAGTATCTAATCAAAGATCTGAGTGATAATCAAGAAGATAATCAAAGAGATAATCAAAGATGTAAAAGAGATAAGATATCTGCATAACTAAGAAAGGGAAAAATACGAAATAAATATAGAAAAAATAGGGGAAAATAGGGGAAACCCTGACAGGCAATGCATGTGCCGTCGTCCACGTATGATAGAAGTGATGTCTTGAGAGATATCTCTTCCATGTGGTATAACTTCATCACCGGAGCGATGTACAAAGCTGAGAGGACGGGGGACAGGGCGGAGCACTGTCCCACGCCGACATCCGCCTGCTGGGGGTCGAATGTGAACGAGTTCCACCTGTATGAGGTGTATCGATCGACGAGGTAGGATGAGAAGAACCGCGCCACTAGTGGCGAGAACCCCTGCTTCCTGAGGATTGCCTTGAGCATGTCATGGTTAAGAGATGGGAAGAACTGGGTGATGTCGAATGCGACCACGCTAGTCTTGAGTCCCTTAGTCCACCCGGTGCGAATCAGATGAGTAAGGTACAGCCCTGCGTCCGTGGTTGAGCGCTGTCGCACTCCTCCGACTTGGTTAGGATGAACAAGGTCAAACTTGATCATGTCGTATTGAAGACGATTCGAGATCATCTTCTCAATAAGTTTCCCCGTGGTATTCAACAGCACTATGGGCCGGAATGCCTTAGGGTCTGAGTATGTAGGTTTGCCCGGCTTCGGTATTATGACCGAAGTCGATTCCTTAAAGTGCCTCGGCCAATGCCCGACACGAATGCAGGCGTTGGCGAGGTCGATAAGAACTGGCCAGGACACATGGTCTGGGCCTGGGGAGGAAAGACTTGAACAAGACGCTAGCGCTTCATCCAATTCTAACTTGGAGAATGGGGGCCAGTCCCTCTCCTGAAGAGTAGGGAGGGGATCTAGCACTGTAAGATCTATCACTCGGCCAGAGGCCGAGTTGTAGGTGTTATGGAGGGCATCCCACAGGGAGTCCATTCCGTGGCAGGGCTGTCCTTGGTATTGGATAGCTTCACAGGCGGGCAACTTGCGCTGTTTGACCCATTCCATTAGGTCCCACGGGTGTCTGTTAGTGTATGCGATTTCTGTGACCCGAAGTTCAAAGAAGTCACGCTTGACATCCTTAACGGTTTTGCAAAATGCTTTCCACTTCTCGTCGGTTTTATCCAGACGGTATGCGGCAAGCGAGTTTGTGCACTCGTCATTCCACCATGCCTTCGAGTGCTTTGTGATTCGGGTCTCCTTTGCATGGGCATCCCACGCAGCGGTGAAGACATCAGCAAGTGCTTGCGCAACTCACTTGACATCATCCCTGGTTTCGAGACGTTCTACCTCTATGGCAGTGACTTTCCCGGGCAGCTCGGTCTTCCACACTTTGTAAGCGTCAGAGCCTTTTGCGATTGTGAAGCGGATCACGTCTTCGACGTCATCCCCTAGTTTGACAGAAGCTATCAACGGAATGTGATCCGTTCGCCCTGATGTTCCGGTGCACGAGTGACGCGACTTCTCGCTGACTCAGCAATCCTGCGGAATACCAGATCTATGACTGATGGCCGAAGGTCTGGGTTGTTGGATATAAATGTAGGGCCCGGATTGGACGGTTCCATTCATTCTAGGTCAAGTTCGGCGGCTACGTCAAGTAGCGCAATAGCATCCCACCGATGATACGTGACATTGGGGTCCTATATCCTCGAGTGTGTGTTGAAGTCGCCTCCCATATAATGAAAGTGTGGTAGTTCGTCGACATGGTCCTGTAAGAACCGAATGGCTGTGCTGGCTTCGTCTGAATATACATTCATGAAGTTATAAGTCTCATTGCCTTGAAACAACGAGAGAACAAAGATGTCACAATGATCAATAAGATCTTGCCTCATCGAAGGTTGGAGCCTCTCAAGCCTTTTGGACACATATGCCATGACCCGAGGGGGAATCTCCTCATTTTCCGGGGGGCGTACCATATACAACCATGCTGGATGCATAGGCACGCCGACGATGTTATCACCCTCCTTATTAGATGAGGAGGGCGCTTGTCTTATTATCCGCCAAGGTGGTTCTTGTACAAAGATAACGTCAACAGTATCTATTAACGTTTCGAGGAGCACGGTCAAGTAATCATATTTCTTGGCTACATTGTACGAGTATATACTAATCTCCCTGCCTAGGCCGTTGCGCATTAAGCTACGGGAAGGGGGTTAGTACGATCACGGACGTTCTGTCGAATACGACGAACCTCTGCATATTTGCCATCGATCCAAGCACGATCCAAGCGGTTGATCCAGAACTTGCATTTATGCGAGTTCGCAGCATGGTCCCCCTTGCAATTGACGCAATAGGCCGTGTGAGGGCACGGCTGGCCAGCAGGGGTGGGTTCGAGTGGTGGGTTCGCTTTCGCGTTCCCTTTGCAACATTTGGCGATGTCACGATGTTCATCTGCCCTATGTGGTCCCATGCAATGGGGGCAGGATGCGGCACGAAGCCTGCATCCTTTGTCGGAGTGGCCCCATCGCCAGCAGCGCTGGCACAGGGGAACACCGGTGTGGGTGGTGGTGGGTTGAATCTCGCACAGCCTTCCAAGGACCATAACAGACTTGTTAATAATCTGTTTGGCGCGGGTACTGGACTTAGAGTCCCAGATGTCGATGTAGGCCATACCCATGGTGCTGGCCGGGGAGTTATGTACTATGCGTGCTTCACATGCAAAGTATAAGTTGCCGCTGAGTGGAGAGGACTTGAGGGCCCCCTGCACTATGTCGGAAGTGATTCTTGACGTCCTTGCGGCGTCAGTGTAGTACAGGACATCCACTATGCGGATGAACGATGTGGCAACCGAGAGGCTGACGGTGATCCTGGCAGCGACCTGGTTGAATGATGCGTTAGCTTGACCTCGAAGGTATTCAAGGTCCCGCTCGTTAGCCACACCGTCGGTGTGGAGGGTATACCCTGCATAAGCCGGGGCCATTGACAGGATTTGAAGTGTGGAGCCCCCATCACGCAGAGCGCGGCGGGCACGAACGATGTATAGGTTGAAGTCGCATGTTGGGATTGCGCTTTCAAACTGTATGAGGACCTGTCTTCTTGACGGTCCACCTGCGACGAAGGAGGGGAGCTGGGACTTGCGCTTTCGCGACTTTGTCGGCCCCGCTGCATTCTGATTGGTTGCCTGTGCCACTGCGTTTACAGGCAAATGAGGTGTGACCTTCGTGAGTTGCGCGACAGTCACAGGTTGTTTCGGTCCTTGACCTAGGCGAGAGGCATATGACCCCTTGCCTGAACCAGCGGTCTGATGAGACGGGAGCGGTGGCACGATTCTTCCGAACCGAGTCTCCGGCACCTTGGGTTGCTGCATCGGCTGTGTAATAGCCAGTGCTTTGGGAGTAGGCTTCTTGGGCCCAGACCCTGAGGGTCCGGGCTTCTGAGGCCGTGTGGGAGGAGGAACCTCCCTTTGCTTCCCCTTGTCCGTGCGCGGTGGGGGTCGTGGGGTGATGAGGGCTGCCTCGCTGAGGCTGCCCCCACTGGGTTGTTGGGGTGGGGTCTTTGGGTCCTCCACCATTCCTGACCAGTCTCCGGTCATTGGCTGACCAGGCTCGTCGACTTGCATGTTGCCCTCTGTGTCGTCGAAGGACCTGAGAGCACGGATGCGCCTGGTGTTGGCGGCTACGTCGAACATCGTCTCGGCCAGGTGTTGTATCGGGGGCCCCGGATAGGAGCTCGTCGCGTTCGGGTTGGTTGGCTAATCGTTCCAGCCAGCAGTTGGTCGCCATGAGGGCACGGCGGATTTGTTAGAATTTGCCCTCCAAGTCCCCACCTTCCAGACTCCATCACACTTCTGTCATCCTGAAACATGTTTTACGTTTCTTACTTGTTTCATCATCTGTTACATGTTTCACGTTCTCTTACATGTTCCATCTTCTCTGTTGAAATTAGTGATCAAACACTTTGATTCTGGACTTGTACATATGAACTTTACATAGATTTCGGTGTTTTTCCCTGTTTTTGGACAGTATTTCGTAAATAACTATTTATAGAGTAGAGCTATGGACGAGATCTTTCTAGATTCGGAATCTCCTTAATGAGACGAATCCGGCAGTATATAATATGTAGCGTAGAACTTCGTTTGGTGCACCACTAATTTCGAACGCGATATTGTGGGCACCTATATTCACACTTAGGGATTTTTGGGGTAAATAGGAACAAACAAAGCAGTATTCCTACTATGTCTGGGGAGTACTCAAGACACTAGATTGGGATTTTGGTTATACAGAAGCAATATACTATTTTCATTAAGACTAGTCATTGTTGTGCACTTGAGACTTGACTTTACTGTTGACTATAAGTCTATTGACTATTGGTTACACTATTGTCAATTTCTACCAGGTTATGGACCCCGGCTTATAAACTTGGCTATACAATTGATTAAGTCTATTGCTGTCTGTTATTGAACTTGGGGGATTACAACTTGACTACAAAGTTGACTATTGATTTGGGATTACAATTATGTCTACATCAGACAACAATACAGTTGCTAAAGTGAAGCCATTGTCTAATTCAAACTACACTGAATGGTGTGGTGAGATGAAGGCTTGGCTAATGCGAAATGGGCTATGGAGGCTAGTGGCTGGCAAGGAGACCAAGCCATCAGATTCAGATGCTTTAAACAAATGGGAGATCAAGGCAGAGAGGGCAGCAGGAGAGATCTACCTATTGGTAGAAAGTGATCAGAGGGTACATTTCAGAGGGCATGAGGAGGATCCTATCAAAATGTGGTCATTGTTGGAAGCTGCACACCTATCAAAGAAACCTGGAGCAAGGTTCAATGCTTATGATGACCTGTTCTCTATCAGGAAACAGGATGATGAAACTTTGGTGGATTTGGGAACCAGGATAGAGAAAGCTATGCAGGCAATTCAAAACCTGTGTCCTACCGACTTCAAGATTGAGACGTTGGATGAAGAACTCCAATGCATGGCGCTTATACGTGCTTTGCCCGAGGAGTACCATCACCTTACAATGCCTCTTTTGTTGTTGGATAAACTGGACAAGTCAGTAATAATCCAGGCATTCCGAAGCGAGGAGTTGAATCGACAACGTCAAACTGGAGGAGAATCGCTCAATCAGGCCAAGGCAGGTGGTAATGGATATAGAGGGCAGAGGAAGCAGTGGAATCCGCAAAATGGGGGAAATAGGCCACAGGAGGATCGAGATACATGTCGCTACTGCAAGGAGAAAGGTCACTGGGCGCATAATTTCCCTGAGCTTGCAAAGAAGAAGCATAATACAGAGAGTGCCAAAAAGGCAGATGAAGAGAAAGCTGCAGCAGTGACAGAATTTGCTGGCAAGGCAAGTGCTGTTGCTGAACATGAAGTCAATTCTACATCTTCTAATGTTTTTCATTGGAATACTGATACAGGTGCCACTTCTAATATGACCCCTCATCAAAATTGGATCCGCAATTATACCCCTTATCGTGTTCCTATTAGACTAGCAGATCATAGAGTTATATATTCAGAAGGTGTTGGTACTGTTGTGTTTAGACCCATAGTTAGAGGCAAACAATTTGGAGATGTAGAATTCACTAGAGTACTTCACGTTCCCGCACTTTGTAATAATCTTCTTGCTGTTTTATATTTGACAAAAAATAAGGGCATAGATGTACATATTTCACATGATAAATTTGCTTTTTCACAACACAAGAAACTCCTATTCACTGCTACTATTGATAATGATAATATATGGTATTTAGATGGTTCAATAGTAGATATAATGGAGAATGTACATTTGGCTTCAACACTGCCTCTTGATTTGTCTCTTTGGCATAAACGGTTAGGACACCACAACTATGATGGGATTAAGTTGATGATGAAGAATAATCTAGTTGATGGTTTGACTATTGATTCAAAAGCAAAGCCAGATCCTATTTGTGAGCCATGTCTAGCTGGCAAGATGCATGCAAACCCATTCCCGTCATCAGAAAACAGAGCTACAGATGTGTTGGAATTGATTCATTCAGACGTACATGATGTTGCTGCTTCCGCCTTTGAAATTTTTTATGATGGCCAGCTTTTATGGTCCTTTATCGGCCACGGTCATCACGACTACTTCATGGGCTCTATCGATTACGATCTTTTCGTCAAATCTTCGTAGACATATATACATGTTAAATATCTCCGTGAGTGAAGCTTATACAAGTGTACACAAGCAGTCCTGATTTTGTTTTTCCAGGCATGTTGTTCCGTGGCCATGAGCAACTTACCTGCCATTATGCGCCCCATATACAACTATGTGTTCCCTAGGACTGAAGAGTCGACGGCGGATTTGGACAGACATTCTCCGTTGCCAAGTGTGTTGACTCTCACAGAAGTCTACACCGACTACAAGTCTCACTCAAGCCCGGCTCCATGTGAAAACCTCTCTAATCAGCCGCTCGGTTGAAGTCAGCACTAACAGCTCCTGTTTAAATATCTAATGCATCACCTTAGCCATGGCTGGCCATTGTCTATTCATATGTTCTTAAAAACTGTGCATGTCGATGTGTGAAGGGGAAATTTCATCAATCATTCCAGAAGAAATTGAACGTGTTGAACAGGAACTCCACTGAACACTTCGAGTGAGAAGCAGGTGCTGAGGGCAAAGATGTCGCTACCACACAAGCTGAACGAGATGGTGACCGGCTTCATAATCAGTCTCCTCGTTTGACCTCCTGAAAGTCGTTACTTGTCATCTGGTTTCTGCTGTTCTCAGATGAGTAGACTTGCTGTGATTGCATAGTTTGACTTATCAGATGGTCTAATAATCAGATTTGAAGAGGATGTGAGTGTTGCTGAGAAGCTTTTCATGTTTGAATCCCTGGCCAGAAAAGAACGAGGCATAATAACAATTTTGTCGGGGAGTGGAGGCATACTTGTGTTAAAATTCACTTCTACGAAAATTTCCGACAACATTAGCCAGTATTTGATCAAGGACCGAAGCATACCTCGGACAAGAAACTCAATATATGCACACATGCGCCCATAAGAACCAGACACAGAAGAAAATTCAGGATATAGCAACGATTCATATACGTGCCAGTTGAACAGCGTTGGATGACACCACAAGTGATGACTGGATCTGTGAAAATGTTCCTGAAGTGCTTGATCCTGCGGTCTACCTTCCTAGGCCTCTTTTGATCATGGTTGATAGTAGTTACAAACCAGTACGACGTCTCTGATATACTAGGCTTGGACACATATAGGTGTGCGGGAGGTTGAAGTATTTGACACAGGCTCACAGTAGATCGGGAGGTTTTACCCATAGCTAGACCCTAAATTAATATGATTGCCAGCAGATACTGGAATTTGAAGAAATGATGAGCCATGCGATTTGCAGAGGAAAGAGACGAATGGCGAAATGGCTCAATCATGCCTGACAGTACGAAAGAATGTAACAGTATAGGTGCATGCCAACGAAAGGTGATTCTAATTTGAACTTGCATGAACGCTGCTGCATCCCGTAATCTAAACAGGGTACCACACGGTTCTGGAACGGCGATCACCTGATGTGGACCTGAAATAGAGTTTTTCCTGGAGAACATATTGGAAATATTCCCCGACATCATATACATAATAGAATCTGCAGATATAGAGTAAATTTTCCCGGACATCAAATCTTGGGAATATGTGGAGAAAAAAAAATTGACCGGCAGACATAATGGGGAATCATCGAGAATATATTACTCATTTGATCTCAATATGATCCTGAGGAATCTTTTGGACATATTGGGATCTTAATTGGGGAATAATGGTATTTTCCCCTCCAATCAAAATATGATTATAATACTAATAAGGCTCAGATTTGTGCCCAATTTAATCGGGGATCATAGAAGCCAATACTTGTAGTGTATCTATTTAATACTTTTTGTTCAGAAAACTTAACAATTTTACTTTTATATAGCACTTATTTTACTTCAAAATCTTGTATATTATATGTCTTACATACACATCAGTCATCATTTGTATACCAATCATATTCTGGATTTCCAAACTGATCACTAAGTGCATCTGCTTCCATATTATTGAATAACTCTGCATCATTCATCTCTTCTTCATTATCATTTTTTTCATCACTACTATAATCATTGTCACTTGGCAATTCCTCATTCATTTCCTCCTCTTCATCCTCAATATAGCTTTCAGAAAATTCATAGGCATGTGCAGCTTGAAGTTCATCATAGGTTGGACCCCAGCTGTCTTCCAAGGTTTGTGAAATATATCTGATATTTGGTATCCATGCTAAGCAAAGTCGCAAAAGATAATTTTTTCTTTCTTGCAACTGATGAACTACTCCATGTTCTTTATCTTCCTTTGCCCATTCTATACCTTTTTCAATGACACCCCACTCTTCTTGGATCCATTGTTGCATAGATACAACTTCAGCCTTTAAACGTCTTTTCTCTTCAATGCATCGATCATGCTGAAGAAGTAACTTTATCCCCTTTCGAACATTTTCATTGCCAAGCCAGTCAGGTATAATCATTGATCCATCTTCATTTTCAGTCAAGCCAACATCCTGCCAGATATTATCATCGACATCAAGTTTAAACAAGCCCTCTGTTTCAATTTGGACAGGTGATATTGCTCCTTGTGGTGCACATTTTGCTTTTAATAATGCTTTTAATTCCCTACAGACTTTATTATAGTTCTGAGAAAGTGTAAGAATTCCTGGTTCCTTCCGTTTAAGCTGTTTTTCAGCATGATTCTGGAGTTTTGTATGATTCACAGTGCTTCGATAAGCTCTTTCAATGCTTTCAAGTTCAAACTTGTGTTGACGAAGACAGTCTCGGATACGCTGCTTTAAAGCCAAAGCATTCATTCTTATCTTTAGGAATTCACTTCCTAGTAAAGTATCCAGCTTTAGTCGACCATCAATAGAAAGCTTGGTCTTCTTTGTAACAATAGCTTTTTGCTGACGTGTGATCTTGACATCAAGTTCACTTATGATTTCTCCTATTGTGCTAGCATCAAAGCCTTCTGAATATGTTCCTGTTTCAAGCATTCTCTCAGCTTCCTTCAATTGCTGCTTATGATCTTTTATGTTGCTCGTGAGCACCATGATCTCTTCAATTTCCTTGTTGGCTAAATTTTTGTTTTGCCGTTTCAAAGGCTTTGTTTGCTCCTTGACTTGTGCATCCCATTGTTCTCGTATATACTCTTCTGTATGCCCTTTTTCATATACTTTATCAAGCTCTTCAGAAGCTTCTTTTTGTTTCTGATCCATGTTAATCCATTTCTTTTTAACCCATAATCCAAGTCCTAGTAAACTCTTTGTATCCCGATGTTTGATTTTGGTATCAATTGTATAAAGTCATGTATAGTAGCCTGAGACTTGGCAAGATGGAATTAATGGCTTGATTGCACTCCAGAAGTGTTCACAGCCTTCACCATCAGTTAAACCAAATCCTTTACACTTCCGAGGATGATAGATTATTTGACAAGGCCATTGGTGGCCATAAGCATGGAAGACAGATATTCCAAATGTGATGCGATCAAGAAAATCATCTAAGAACCCATACTTTGCACAGCTCCTGTGTAATTGGCATCCAATATCATAAAGGACTCCAATTTTCATATTTTCAGGAATATGTTGAAATAATTTATCAAGCAGAGATAAAGCATAATGCTGCTTTTCTCCTGCTGATGTCATATTTGCAAGCCAAAGTACACGGTCATGACGGCATAATATAGCCATTAAGCCAGTATCAGCAAAGAATAGAGTGGAAGCTTTAACATGGCACTCATTTGCAGCAGTAAATGAATCATTGAATTCATCCAAAATAGAAATGGGGACTTTCATGTTATGTTCATAATCAGGACCACTTGATTCTGGCACTGGCACAGACTTGGACTTTGTTCGTTTTTTTGTTTTGTCCTGTGGTTTGCTTGGCCGGATCTCTTCTACATGTTTTTCCATAGCATCAAGTTCATCTTTTGAAATAAAAATGGTTTCTGGATGCATACGAGGCACTTGCCATGCTTTACCTTGTGATTTGCAACACTTTTGAGTAAAGCAGGCATCAATGCATACAATTGCAACAACACTGAAGTGATTTTGAGATAAGTAAAGGATTCAGATTGTAATTACTTACAGATCATCAGGTTTCTGCCAATTCTTTCCACCAAAGCATAAAGGGCAGTGTTCATGCAAGTATTCACTTGGTCGATGCAAGTGTGTCTTGTCTTGTTTCATTTATTTCAAATTTGCACATTTTCACATTTCAAAAGTTCATACCTGCTGAAGGAGTTTCTTCTCTTGGTAACTGTTGTGGTTCATGAACAGTATCCTCTGTAAGAAGAGTTAGGTAATGATATCATATTATATTTTCTGTCTTACCTTCATCATCATCCATAGATAAAACAGATCCACATATGTTATCCAAGTAATCACGGATTACCAGATTCTTAGTGTCAGTTAGCATAGCATACCAATGCAATGCATTGCCAAATCGCCCGCGCAAGCTGTCCTATATTAAAATATTAAATTTTTGCTCTTCATGACTTTGGAAAAACTTACTCGGGTTTTGAGTTTAAATTTTTGAGCACTTAAAAACCCTTCTAAAGTTTCACACCAAGCTGTTGTATTGGGAGCAGCATTAACAAATAGCTCCCGAGCAAAATCCAGAACATTCAAATCAACTGCAAGTGTAGGTTCAAGTGGTGCACATGGAAATAGCCCAAGTGAGAGGAGTTGAAGAGCAGGCTCAGTGCAAGTGCAAAGAGAAATCTTTTCAATTCCTGTTGAATTGTTAGATCCATACAAGAAATATCAAATAACTTAACACTTACTTTCAAAGAAAATGCAAGATACTTCCAGAGTGTGACCCAGATGACAGCCTGTGCAGTTTGAGGAATTTGCAAGGTTTTTGACATTCCATAGGCTTTGAGTCTCTGCTAAAAGATCCATATAGGGTTTGAGCAAGGCAGGTATGATATCTTCACTCCACTTGTGCCATTGTTGTTGTTTCTTCATTGATCGATTGTCAATATGAACTTCATTGTCCATGTTGTCGCTGATATTGACAATGCCTTCACCACCATGCAGTGATTCTACTGGAGATGAGGGTGCACTAGACTGTGTATGTTGTGAATAGACCCCAGACGGTGCATATACAAGTCCTCTTAGTCCATATGCAAGACCTCCCATGCCATAAGGCCGTTGGTCTGTTAAAGCTTCTACTGGCACAAGACCTCGATTAGAAGTATCAATAGAAGGGATTACAATATTTGCTGCTCTTCGGAATGCTTTTGGCATGATGGAGGAAAGAAAAAAAGAAAGAAAACATACATATCAGACTTTGATCACCTTTATATATATTCTAAATATAACTGACAGAACATTCACAGACTATTAATAAAAAACTTTTTAAACTTTTATATACAAATTCAAAGATTTTCACTTAACAAGACATAAGAGACAGTTTATTTTTATACCTTTATGCAATTTTCAAAAATATCTCATGAAAATTCACACAAGCAGACAAGAAACAACACTTTATTGTTTGTACTGGGAATTCTTAAAGTACCGCTAGAATTCCTGAAGAGCGGGGCAAGAGAGGGCTTTACACTCCCCCACTGATTCCTGACGGAGTCCAGTGGAGTCCGGTACTTTTTGCACTTTTCCAAATGGCTGGTAGCCCCAGCCAAGCTCGAGTACTGGACTCCACCTGGATTGGGGGTGGACTGGGTCTCATACTGGACTCGGCACCGGAATATGGTGGACTGGACTCAATCTGGACTCAATCTGGACTCAACATGGACTGTTATATGTTTTATTTTATTTTTTCATGGTTATTTTGTCATTTCTGCGAAAACCGTAACATATTACGTCATATTTGATGTTTGATAAATGTATTTCGAATATTTTAGGAATTTACGTAATTTTTTCATAATTTTAAGAGGTCCGTGTGACATACAAACAACAATTTTCGCAAAATTCCCAAAATGGAAATCCGGGCCGCGCCGGAAATTGCCGGCACAGCCACAACCCGCTGCCCAGGCCGCGTCATCACTCTTTCCTTGTTCCCACCACTCCCACCACCACCATCAACATCATCACGCACTACCCCCAGGCTCGATGATCGCCCACAGCAGCCACCACAACCGCCGTTACCAACAACAACCATGCAATGCCACTCCACCCGATCGAACCCGGCACCGGTCGATACGTCGGTAGCCCCTGGCCCATCGCCGCCACGACAACGCCGGAAGCGTTTGCAGTCCAACGCCCACGAATCGGTCAGCAAACGCACGAAAACGAGTGGCAAGGACACCACGGATGGGACTGACAACGTCCACAGGCCCAATGCCACGAAGACGAAAGGAAAGGGAGGTGGGAAGGGTGGTAAAAAAGGACGGTGAGTGCTCCCACCGTCTACGTGACGTGGCTAATGCCCAGGTACTGAACGCATAGGAAAACCGACGCCGAACGGGCTGTCGAAGATGCCAGTGCAAACGCTGCTGGCATTCCCGCCCACCTCACACTGTAAGCCCCACCCCCCTGTCAAATATGACCCCTCAATGACCTTTTTCCAGCGCCGAGCGAGTGCTGCTCGACTCGGGGATCTCTGTAGCCCCCTCCGAGCGCGACGCTCGTTCCCCTACCTCCTCTTTCCTCCCTCCGCCCTCTTTGTTTACGAACTCTCGAGTTCGTCTCGAACGGGAGCCAAAGATCACGGCCAACAAGCACCCCGATGGCAGCGGCAGCGAGGACGGGTCCACCCACAACAACGAAAGCAGGGACAATGCCACCCAAAGCCCCTCTGACGACAACGACAACGACAGCGAAGGCGACAACAACAACAACGGTGACAACAACAACAACAACAACGGCGATAACAACAACGGCGACGGCAACAACAACAACAATGACAAGACCAGCAAGCGCTCTCGCGACGGCAGACAGGGAGCTAACAGGGGTCATGAACCCAAACCCAATATCGTACGTCTTCCACCGCCGACTGTTCGAGGGCGCACCATCTCCACTGCGCCTCTCGAACAGCAGGCTTCATCACTAGCCCCAGCTTCAGCAGTTCGACAGCGCATCATTCCCAGTGCGCCTCTCGTTCAGCACAAATGTACCATGCATAATGATGGAGGCATCCCCACCTCCATCGTTGGCGACGGTAAATGTCAAATTATTATATATATGTATATGTATTTATATTATCTATTAGTTAATTACGAAGACATTAGGGAACCCATGCATGATGGTCAGGGAGTTGGTGTTCGACAAGGTAATATTTTATTTTCTTATTTTGACTTTCCATTCAAGGCCTTGTCCAAGCCATTCCTGCTATGGGGTCTTCACGTAGTGTGGGTGGAGTTCTTCGTGGACGTGGACTTGGGTCTTCATACAATGTTGGTGATTTTGAAGTCATGCGTACCCAAAACAATGCTGTTTCAGTCAAGGGTAAAGTTAATCTTACCATTGTGTCGGAACCACCACAATCTCTTGTGGTTGACCATGAAACAAATTCTGTTATCAATATCGATGCTCCTTGCTTTCCTACCATGGCACCTCTTTTAAAACATATTGCTCGGAGGTATTCTAAACTTGGCCGTAAGTTATTATTCGTTTTTCCAATTTATAATTGTATTTATTTGCTCAGGTCAAAATCATCGCATCTATGTTCTGGATGAAAATCAATGGTGCATGAAGGGTCATTACAATGAAGCTGTTGAAGATGATGAAGACTGTACGTGGATTCAAAGTGGTAATACTTTTGTTACAAATATGCTCTTGGTATGTTTGATTATTCTTAAGTTCTATTTAAGTTCTTAAAGCATTTTAGGAAAATGATGCTCAGGATGTTTATATTGCTTCAGCTATCCCTCCTGCTCGTCGTTCAGCATCATTGGGTCTAAGTCATTCTCGATCTGTGTCAGTATCTTCTCAGATTGGCATGACCCATTCTTGTTCACCTTCTGTGTCTTCTCAAATTCCTTCGGCTCAGCCTTCTCCTCCTATATCTGTTCCTTCTCCTTCTATATCTGTTGCTTCAACATCCTCCTTGATTGCTCAGACTCGCTCAAACACTATGAGTGATGAAATGAAAGAGCGCATCCTGGCCTTTGTTGGAATTGATCCTGATCTTCCGAATCTGCCTTCAAGTCTGCAAAACAATTACAAAAAGTATTCTGCAATCATACTTGCTATGCCAACCATTATGTCCATCCAGAACAATACACAGTTCCAATCTATGTTTGCACCAACCGAGGCAATATTCTATCCTAAATATCTGGATTTTATCAACATTTTTACTGGAAAAAGTCAATTCTATACAGTTTGGAGCCCTCTATTTCTTAAAGCATCAAAATATCCTACTATGAAGGCTTGGCTTGAAGGAAAGGATGACTGTCTTTGTGATGAAGACTTATGGGGACAAGAACAAGTAAAGTATACCTATTCAGACTTGGAAAATTGGTTGGAAAAGCAGAATGAGAAGGGTAAAGGCAAGGCAAAGGAGGGGAAAAGGCCAGTAAAAAAGGAAAAGGATAGAAAGGATAATCGAGATTGGGCAGTTGATGGTAAAAAGAAAAAGAAACTTCATCGTCGTGACTATGAAAAAACAGTAGATAGTGATGAGGTGTAAGTAGCTCTTATTCTGATTTCTTTTGTTTTATATTTTCAACTTGTATACATTTAATAGTGCCTTTATTCTCAACTTGATGCTGTTTATATCCAATCATTGGTGTTTAATTTGGTGTTATATCTGGTGCACAAGCATTATTAGTGTATCAGCTTCATCAACACAACAAAGTCCATTCCCCAATATATTGTTCAGTGATTTTGCAACATTAATCATGTCCAATTTTGGTCCAAACATAACATTAACCTCTACTTTAACTATATTGTTTACTCTTGTTGAAAATGTGGATTTGCTAAATTTACACTTCCGTCAACAAAATCCAACAGAAAAAGGAGAAAACAAGATAGAAAATTCAGGATGGATTACAGGACTTTCTATTACATTGATGGATAAGCTAGGGAAAAGAAAAATACAATCTTTTCACACAATGAACTTCAACTATATGATACGGCAAAGACTAAAGCAAAATGCTTATCTAAAAAACTTGATAATATTGCTTTTTCATTAGCATTGTCACCATATAATAAAAGAGGAGAGTATGTTGGTAGATTATATCCAGTGTCAATGTTGGATATTGAGGCAGCATATGTTATATGTCCTATTTCTTTTGTTTGTGGAACATCAACATGTAAACCCCGATCACTTGTTCAATCAACACGTGAAAGAGACATTCCTAAAGTCACCTTGATTAAAGGAAATAAGGCTTATCAAAATGTTCCTGTTCTAACAGGAAGATGTCCAACATGTGATACATTATACACAGCTGATCATGAACGCTTTTTGAATACATCACCAATATCAAAAGAATAGAAGCGAGTTTATCTTAACTCAGCCAAGTATATGAAGATAGGACAACTATTATGGGCTGACAGAGATTTCTCAGTCTCAGCTTTGAATGCAATGTATAGTTTTCATGCATCAGCATCTGCATATACAGAATATTGGAATAACACATTTGGGGCAGAGAATATTTGTGTAACACGTCGTCAAATTTGGCATGCTTTTATTCAAGAGTCTTTGTGTACTATTGCTAGTGAATATAAATTTGATGTTGAACTTGATGAAAATCTTAATATCAAAGAAGTTGCAACCCAAGCATTTTCAATTTTGGGTGAAAATGGAATTATACGAGCGGCAGACAATCATATATGTTCTGAATGTACTCAAAAATATCGCAAGTCAAGTACTGCAATAATCAATAATTCCACCACCGTTTTTGGTGTAGATGATGAACAAAATCCACCAGAAGCAGTAAATGACAATGATGTACAAATTGATAATCAAAACCACAATAATCAAGTTGTAGTGGATGATGAAAAATTTGTAAAAATGGTTGTATTGGATGGAATTGTCATGGGCCCCACTGTAAGTATTGTCAAATCAACTTGAGTAAAGAGAATGTAACTTAATCAATATTATAGCATTGCGCATATGATAACTGTGTTGAAGACCTTGTTAATTCTAGAGGTGGATCACTTTGTGCAATACATCAATTAGAATTTGGTTCAAAATGCCTTGTTCATGATTGTCCAAATGATCGTATTGGTGATACTAGTGCTTGTAATCAGCATCAAGCAGAATGAAGAAAACATAACAAGTACAGATCCAGACAAGTACAATCTGGTATAAGATGTATGTTGA
The DNA here is from genome assembly GCA_964017145.1 of Agrocybe praecox. NCBI lineage: Eukaryota > Fungi > Basidiomycota > Agaricomycetes > Agaricales > Agrocybaceae > Agrocybe > Agrocybe praecox. The sequence goes on from CAXHKQ010000147.1 coordinate 24,731, forward strand.
AAAGACCAGGAGAAAGACTTCCTTGGCAGCCAAATGAACAAGAGCGCCCTGTACAGCCACATGATGATGATGAAAATGATATACCTTTATCAAAACACTTTTTCTCTCCTTCCAGATATTATTGTGTTGAGACAATATGTGCACCATGTGGTGTTGTAATTGCTTGGACAAAATTTTCCAAGTCTGAATCCCCAACAAATATTTTAAATTTTCTTCGTACAGTATATCCAAGTGAAGAATCACGTCCTGATTACATATGTATTGATAAAGCTTGTCAGGTTTTGCGCACTGCGGTTTCTAATAATGAATGGGAAATGTGGAAAAGAACTTCACGTTTTATAGTTGATGCTTATCACTATATAAACCACCATGTTAATGATTATCTTTGTCGCACATATTGTAATCCTTCTCCTGGAGATGGATCTGCACCAAATTTAGTCATTATTGAAAGAACTGATGATGGTCACATACATGGTAGACGAGCATTTAATACAATTGTCTGCGAGCAGCTTAATGCATGGTTATCTGGATTTGAGCCCATTCTAAAGGGAATGTCTGTTGGCAACTTCAACTGGTTTCTACATGCAATGTTGTTTTATCACACTAAATATGTGATCAAGAAACAGTCTCAGAAAAAACAAAGAAATGATAATAAAAGAAATGATAATAATAGTGATAGTGATAGTGATAGTGATAGTGATACTAGTAGTAATGTGAGTTGAATAGTCATGTAGTAGTATATGAAATCAATATGTACTTATTTGTTATGTCTGAGAGTTATTTTCTTTATAAGTCCACTACATTGAGCAGAATCCAGCGGAATCCACCACTCTTCCAGTGGACTCCACCATAACTCCACCATAACTATTATCAAGAATCCACAGGATTACAAGGAAATACTGGACTCCACTAGACTCCACCAGGAATCAGTGGGGGACTGTAAAGTATTGGGGCAAGATGTAATGTATTTTATTTAAAAAAAGACTACCGAATGGGACCAATGCACAAAGAAAACCTAAAGGGATTGAAGTACAGGTTCAATCATATAAATTGCAAAAAGGTAAGATGGAACTTACAAATGATATAGAACAATATTGTGCAATGGAGCAGTGGAGTCAAGCACGGGCTGGGCCAAATGCGACTGAAGGAGGACCTGGAATACAATGTGGGATCATCGGGGAACAACTGAACCAATCAAAAAAGCGTTGGCAGTACGCCGAGTAGGCAAACTTTTCGACTTCAGCTACTTTTTGTTCCGTAGAGTTGTCCTTCATGAGCTGCATGCTTTTGAGGCGACCAGTTTGAGATCCCATCTACTTGCAAATTACATAACAAAAGGATTCGACATATGGAGCTCGTGTCTCCCAGTTAGCATTGCAGAGTCCTCTGTCAGTTGTGAGGAGGGCTCGTGTCATGTTCCGCCTGTCGGGAAAGCACCAAGCAATAGCATCGTCCCGTCCACAGCTGACTTCAGGCTTGAGGCCCGACCGAGGAAGAATACACTGGTTGAGAGCCAGGAATTCGAGTCGAAAGTTGTTTTCGAAGGAGTCCCACAGCAGTTCATGCAAGATCTGAGGCGTTATCATGCTCACTCAGTCAGGATGGCTTGCCAACGCAATTTCTTTCCCCTGCCATTCCACCGATATAGCTTGGGGCGGAGAAGGTAAGTTGCTGTTGAAGAGAGCTTCCAGCTCTGGGATACTCTTGCCCTTGCGAGATGGCGCACGATGGCCTCCTGGAATGCAGATCGCGTGAGTAACGACAAACAGGAAGTAATCTTTCCATTCTTGCGGGAGTGGGAATGGGGCTGTAGCTGCGTTGATACGCGCCGCTGCACCAGCGGCCCAAGATGCTCGAATCGCAAGCCAGCACAAGGCTATGCTCTGGATCTTCTTGAGATCCTGCCCGGCAAACATGAACGGGTCGATATAAGCATATCCACAGAGAAGGAACAAGTTTGTGTGGTCCAACACACGACGAGGATCATAAACAACAGACTGCAGGGCAGAGCTCCATGCAGGTGTCGTTGCTAACATCTCATAATGGGGACAGACGGGTTCAGCGAATTTGGTGGAATTAAATGTGAGCAGAGTCAAAACGAAGCTCACAGTCTGATTGACTGAAAATGTTGCATTCCAAGTGAAGGATGGTCCAGCAGGAGCAGATGACAATGACGATGATGATGACGATGGAAGAGAGATAGGGGGCCACTGAGCTAATAGACAAAAATCAGGAAAATTATATACCATGTAAATAACGAATTACTTACAAGCTGGAGTCTCTATTTCTCTCGGGGCCTCCAGTGTTTGCTTCAAATAAGACTGGTCTTGTTGACAAGCTCGAATACGATGGACGTCAGCCAAAGCTGCAAAAATGCTCTTTGAACCGGGCATCAGGGCAACCTCCATGTAAGTCGGATCCATGACTGCAGGTTCCATCTCCAAGAAAGATGACGATAGAAAAAAATGAGGGGGTTGTATGAGCCACATGGGAATCCCGAGCGTGTATAGCAACGTTGCCACTTGGGCCCTTGCGGTTATCGCACCCATATATTTGAGGTTCGGCTCAATGGGTTCTCTTCTGAGTTGGAGGGGTTCCATCAGCAAAAACTCCTGCAGATATTCATACCAGGCCAAAGTTTCTAAATAGGAACGCTGGAAATATGCAAGGGTAAGAACTGTGCCTGGAAAAGAGTCCGCAGCAGAAGCTAGCATGAGAGCGGAGAGATGCATCTCCTTAGCGCAGTCCTTGATATTGTTGTAGAGCTTTGCGGGATGTTGTTTTCGTCCAATGAGGTTGGTGACCCGCTCATCAAGAGCCTTCCTCACAGTCGCCAACTCGAAGAGGATAGTTTGCTTGATACGGCCAACGTCTGCCGTTGAAGTCCCTGCTTCTCTGGTAAAGTCTGACCTAGTGAGGTCGAACCATGCACATCGGTGATCGTGATGTGGGAGCTCATCATCAGCAGGACGGCGAAGAATGAAGGGGATATGGGGAGCCTCTGCATCGTAAATTTGAGGACATTTTGTGAAGTCTGCCGTGTGGAATCCCCCGTCAAGCTGGGCTTGAATTTGAGGGGAATAAATGCAAAGGTCAGGGCAGGATTCCATAGTGGGAGAAGTGAGGAAGTGGTATTGTGGGAGGGGTCTGTTATGTTGATTGAAGCCGTTAGGTGGGGCAACAAGGCCCAGGATGGTGATTTTCAACTTGTATCTTAATTCGAGAAAGTAGATGGCGTCTGTTGGTAGGATTGCTATCAAATCTAGTTGGTCAGAATCTGGACGGAATTTAGAACATAGGAACATGACTTACATCGACTACCATTCCGTCGTGTTTCCTGTATTACAATATCTGAGATGATTGTCCGCTTGAGGCCATACACGTCGACATAAGATTCTGCAAAATTGTGAGCAAGGGATAATCAACCACCAAGTCATTGAGAAACACCACACACCTCCGTACATGGACATTTCAGCCAGATAAAGTGAGGCTAAGTAAAAGAAAGGTGACTATGTCAATCTTTCTTGAATGGGTGAACATGTAAACCCATTCACAAAAGCACATATGCGAAGAAAAGAAGAGGCTGACTATGCCAGGCTAGCTACAGTGAAAGACAGGGTGACCATGTCAACCCTACTATTCTTTTGGAAAAGGTGACTGAGGTTTTTGAATGTTCATCAGGAAAAACACTTTGGCCTTAGGTAGCCCTCAGGAAATTAGGAATTAGAGAGGAGTCTTGTGGCACCCTAAGGAGTCTTGAGTAGTCCTGGGTAGCCCTGAGTAGCCTTGAGTAGCCTTGAGTAGCTCTGACAATATTATTGCCTCATAATACACTTGAGGAAGTTCTATAGTACCCTGGGTAGCCCTGAGTAGCCCTGAGTAGCCCTGGAGAACCCTGGAGAACCCTGAGCAATTCTTAATAATCTCATTAGTTCCTAATAGGTTCAATTACAGTAGCTGTTAACATTCAGAATACAATTTAACCAATGTAACAATTGCCAGATTATTTATTTGGATGGTTAAATATTAATTAATAGTAATATGGTGAGGATTGATGCGATCAAAATGCAAACACATGACTTTTTAGTTGCCTCTATTTACATGTTTGGTCTCCACTAATATGATTTTATGGCCTCAAATATAAACAAATAGTAAATAAAGAATTGGCAGTCCTCTAGCATACAGGGTGCTAAACAAACAAAACTTATAAGTGCTATCAGAGTCATGCCAGATGACTTAGGACTTTGAGATAATGAGATAAAGTCCTTTTGATGTATGATAAATAAGAATAGATAGCATCAAACATCCTGATATAGTACTGTAAATCTTGGTTATAACAGAGATTTAACCCAGTTTGAGAGTTGCTCTATGCTGCCCTGGAGTGCCCTGAGGAACCTTGGAGTGCCTTGGGATGCCCTGAGAGCAAGAAAATATCTTATACTGAAGCCTGGGATGCCCTCAGGAGCCCTGACTGCCCTGACTGCCCTGACTGCCCTGAGCTGCCCTAGGGTGTCCTGGGACTCCCTGAGGGCAGTCAGGGCAAAAAGTGTTTTTCCTGATGTGGTGGTTGTGCGAAAATCGATGGGTTTAAACTCGTAACATGCACTACTGATAGAGCTTGATTATAGATAAGGTAGTAAAGCGAGTAAGAGGAAGAACTGTGTACATGTACATGATATGGAGGAGAAAATCTGATACGATCTGAGATACTACGTAAATGCAAAGCAAAAGAAACCTACGAATACACTGGCAGTAAGAAGGGTGCGCGTGTGGCTAGGAAGACAAAGGAATTTGGGTGGATGTTGGAAGTTTCAGACGGTGGCAGTTTTCGGACGATAGGTCTGAGTAGTTGGACCTGGGTATTGTCTGTGAGATATCAAAAACAGTCGTATCTGCATATGTTATACGTACCGTTACTCCATAGATAAATTATCTTAACGAAATTGATTCGAATGGCAAACTTGAACTTGAAGGAGAGGTTTGGTTATAGGAGATTGCACAGAATGGGCAAGGCGAGCGACTATGTCAGCTCGCCGTTGAGGATAAGTGACAATGTCAACTTATCGTGCTCACTGTCCGCCATGGCGAGTGAGGATGATGAGGGAAAAGAGGAAGAAGGAAGAAACAAAGATGACGGTAAAAGATAAAAATGATAAGAAGTTCAAAGTTCAAAGTTCAAACGCCAAAGTTACAAAAATAGAATGTCGGTAACTATGTAACTGTTTGTTCCCCGAAGCTCCGATTCAGACTCCACTTTAAACCAAACACGTCTGTAAAGATACGCTGTTTACTCTTACCATCTTCCACATCGTTAGAGTTGACATTGTCACTCTAATATCTACACGATACAGATGACATTGTCTCTGTATTGCGCCCTAACTTGGCTGACATCGTCGCCAGGCTTGGATTCAATCCACATTCGATCTATGGCTTCGCATCGTGACCTTGCTTTCTTCTGAATGCACTACCCTTCCACATCGATAGAGTTGACATAGTCACTCTAAAATCTATGTGATACAGCTGACATTGTCGCTGTATTGTGCCATAACTTGGCTGACATTGTTGCCAGGCTTGGATTCAGTCCATATTCGATCTAGGTCCTCATACTGTGACCTTGCTTTCTCTGCATACACCATCTATTGCCTACACCAATATTATTTCAAATGACATCCACAGTCGGTAAGTAATCACTTTTTCTATCAATTTGTTTTCTACTTATACCGGTACTACCTTTTTAAAGATTTGCGAGACTGTGTCGGTATGTGATCTCATTCTCCATTAGCCAACTTGATCCTGATCTAAAGAATTTGACCCTGACAGCTATTGACCTGGATTTCGCGCTCTTTCGCTTAACACCATCTCTTTCTCTTTCTCCATCTCTCTCTCTCTCTCTCTTTCCCTTTCTTTCCCTTTCTTTCGCTCCTTATTGCTCCTGTCTCTTCTCTATCTTCTCCCTTTTCTCTTCCTTTTCGACGTCTCCCTCTCTCCTTGACCATGACCAAGAGAAAGCACGAGGCCAGTGACAAGGACCCTCCAGCAGAGACCAACAAGCGGACGAGAGCAAGTCGTAGTGACGCAGTATCTGGGTCGACGATGGTAAGCTACCTCCCTTTCATTCGTATTTGTGCAACTAATATACATATTTCTTTACTGTAGGCACCCTCAGCAAGACCTCCCACGTCTCATCGGGCGACGGCCACAAAGGACGCAAAGTACGAGCACCCACAACCCCCTTCCCACATAGCTGCAAGAATGAGAAAAAAACCAGGCTGACATCGTCGCCTGGGTTGGGGCTTGTTGACATCGTCACAAACCCCTTTGACACAGATGCTGACATAGCCGCATCTTTGCATTTCTTGCACCACTGTATGTTACGTGGGTAATGATGCCATTTCTCTTATTTTATTTCGTAGGGAATGCCGTGCTGTTCCAGATAGCAGCGCCCTCCTGCCACCTCCATATGTTATCATCCGTTCCTTCAATGCATACACATATATATGTCTTTCTTCAGAAACCGTTATTCAAGAGGAACTCTGGACTTGTGCCTTCCTGGTTTCGTCCCTGCATCTCAGTAAGTAGTTTACTTTTCTTTGTATTGGCACTTCAGTGAACCAGTAATCTAGTCTCTTAGGTTAATTAATCTCTGTTGCATAATAGACCCAAGAGGTCCTACAAGAATGTTTTGTAGAAACATTCTTATCAAAACATTTCTTTCAAAACATTTTCACATCTTTTAAAACATTTTCGCATATTTCAAAACATTTTACTATTTAAAATAAAACATTTTTGTACTTCTAAATATAAATCCCAAAAACATTTTTAGAAAAAGTGTGACAATGTAACCATATCTAATCTGATGTGTGGCTATGCTATGTTTTTAATATCTTATCTAACTTGTGGCTATATTATTAAATATCTTATCTTGATTGTGGCTATGCTTTTATATCTAATCTAGTTGTGGCTATGCTAATGAATCTTATCTAGATAATAATTATCTTATCATATCTTATCAAATGTGTGGCTGTGGAATATGTCACATGATTAATTTCCTAAAAGGTTACATTGTCTGATTTCTTGTGTTGTGGGCGCTTTTTTGCCAAGAAAAAAGGTAGATATAGGTCCTAGTGATTTATAATGAATTATAAGACCTTTAAAAGTGCATAAATACAAAGGAAAAGGGTGGATGCACAAAAGTGCATCTGGATAATGTTCAAAAATAATATGACCTATTTATAAATGAGTCCAAAAAGCGAACCAAGTCTGTGATTTACTACATTCTGGGCGCTTTTTTACCAAATAAACAGCTGATATAAATTCTAATAGATTTATCATAATTTATAAAACACAAAAAAGGCCCAAAAGTATCAGTTATGAGATGGATGCAAGAATCTGTACTTGGATAATGTTCAAAATAATCTGACCTATTTATAAACTCATCAAAAAAGCGAACCTTTTCTCTACTTTTATGCCTTAAAACTTCCTTATAAGGCTCTTATACCATCTGAAGAGTCTATAAGTACCTGATATAGAAAGAATAATGGATTCAATCTCTTTAAAACATAGTAAAAAAGCGAAAACATCCCAATTGGGAAATAACTTCCATATTTGGACATCAGCCAGAAATGATAGCTTTTAAGGCATAATTCACAGTATTTCAAGGTGTTTAAGCAGATTCCTATACTGTTTCCCACTATATATACCATCACAGCTGAGTTTAATAGCAGATAAAAATGTATATTCTCAGTATTCATTCATTATAGACGTTTATAACATATTGTGTTGTACACTAATCTGACTTAGCAGTGTTTCTAATGAAAGGAAAGTTTAAGACCTTATTAAAGCAGGAAATCTTAGAGGTATAATAGTGATGACAGCTTGTGTGCTTATAGCTATTTGAATTATGTGATTGCTGATGACAGTGTTTGATGAAACTTATCTATGTTCCTAATTATCCCTAGTTGTTAAACCTGAACTGTGTTGGTTAAAGGAAGTGGTTAGGTTAGAATAGTATAAATACATAACAAAATGGGTATTGCTAAACTAACTAGCTCTATATACTGGTCTGCAGAGAACACTGAGTCCCATGACTTTAGTTGTTGAGAAAAAGTTATCATGTATCTAGCATGTTGAGTTCCAAGTAAACTGACAAAATCACTTAACAGATGTGTCTTT
>CAXHKQ010000148.1:0-15568 GCA_964017145.1 Agrocybe praecox
GGCCATTTTAGGCCTTTAAAATCAAGATATTCGACTGCATTTTGGATATTGTGTGCATTCCATAGGACACCTCCTACCAATGTAGATTCCGTTCCGATAGGGCCTTGAATACAAAAGTTATAGCCCTATATGTGTTTTTGGTGTGTTAGCTTTGACAAATCATCTCTCATTACAAACGCTTGATTTAAAAAAAAATCGAATGATGGGCTTCGAAGCTAAATTTACCTGTAAACCCGAATCTGTTTTTGTTTCACCGTTTACTTGAACATTCACAAGGAAACCGAGGTTTATCTCTAACGAATAAAAGGTGGGGCAAGTTTTGCCTAGCCTCTTTATGTTATATCCATACGACTTTTATGTCAAAAATATCATTAAAATATAATTATACAATGTTAAGAACACATTCCAATCATGTTTATCTGAAAAAGACCTCAGAGAGGTATACATGTGTACTGATATATCCATTTTTCATATGGAAAATTTCTATCACAATTTATTGCACACGCGAAACCAGATTATAGAGGCCATGATGATATTTCTTGGTTTCTAGCGGTTTTGATCGTTTGAATGAGCATAAAAAAAACTTACATGTTATTTTTCGACTCCGAATTTTTAAGTTTTGGACACAATCGACTGTACCCCCTATTTTAAAATCGTAAAAAAAACATGGTCTTGGTTTTTGGAGTATAGCTCGAAGCACAGACCCGATACAGGGCAATAATGTTTAGCAAAAATATAGCCATATAAATGGGCTATCGATTGCATTTTACCATTTCGAATTTGATTCAAAATCACAGACGTGGGAGATCGTCAAACTTTTTAGGCAAAACATGTCCCACCTAACCCTATAGTCGAGAAAAGTTATGTGTTTTTTTCTGCTGCATTCCTTATTTTTGGAATTGAAAGTTCTTAAGATTCAGCAAAGGGTCTATGTATAGAACATAATGTTTCCTGAGGGTCTAGAGTATGAATAACCTCATGTTCAACCGATCGAGGTCGTGAGCGTTGTTGATAAGGATTTGCTTCGCTGAACTATAAGTGGCCAAGGTCATGGTCACGAAAAACGCGGGAAGAACCTGAACAAAATGTCGGGCTTATCATCATCACAGAGAACATGGATAAAATGTAACATTCACAGCATTTATGGCAGTAATCACTACCTCAATTACTACGTTAGTCGAACAATTGTCGTTATTCACCTGATGACGGCACTGCTGACATCACTCGAGTACGATATACCAAAGTACGCAATCAATTCTTAGCTTTCGCGTCTGTTTACGCACCAAGAAACACTGCACTTATTTGCAACAGATGTGCGTGTGTGCGTGCGTGCGTGTCTATTGGGTTCAAGAGTCGACCGAAATACCGCCCCACAACTTCGCGACACAAACTACGCGAACTAGTTCAAAGCACTGCACCGCACTGCACTCGAGAATCTACGTCGATTTCGCGCTGCCAAAAAACGAGACAGGAAAGCCCCGCCGCCACTCGACAGCGAGATTGAGATGCGCGCACTTCGAGATCGCGTCACCGTCTGTTTGCACCGCGTTGCCACCGCTGTGATTCGCGAGTGCTTCGCAACTGTTGGCAATTGCGCGGCTGCTTGCTGCTAGACAACGTGAGTTTGTTTGCGCACACATCCGTTTCGATTAGCGCATGGCGCAGCCAGCCAGCCAGCAAGCCAACGACCAAGTCGTGACCGCACAGAGCTCTGGCGACACATAGAGACACGTTGAGCGTTGAGCAGAGCACAGAGCAGAGCAGAGCACTCGGGTCAGCACACATAATTTATTTGGCACGAACGTGTGTATACATACTTTTCTACACACAGCGACACGCGTCCACGATGATATCGCACACAAACATCGCGCTTGGTCGCTCTCATTCAGCGGGCATGTACCACATCTGGCATGTTAATACATTCGAGCGAGATAAGATTGGGTGGGACTGCGGGGTGTATAGAAATGGGCGCCGTATCGCGACGACGACGATGCCATGCAAAGCGCCATATTCTAGCGTGCAATAAACCGTCGAAAGGCTCGCGCTTTATGCCCGCAAATACATTCTAATATTGTATGCCAACAGTTCGCGTAATCAAACGCCTGCTTCATGAGTAGGTACATTTATAGAGTGCATTATCGCCGCGTATCACGCACACTGAAGTCGTGCTGATAACGTGACGCGCGCACTGATACTGCTTTGGAATTCCACATGTGGCATGTGTCACAAATACCTAAGTCTCTCTCTATGCAATTGACCGATTGATGAATGGCTCGCGGGCAAATAGAAACAAATCGACGCGATGAATCAATCATGTATGGCGAGCGGAGTTTATAATACAAAGGTCGATGCTAATTGAGGGCATGTTTTGATTGGCTTCCAAGCAGATGCAGATACCGGGACTGACGTTTCTGTTGATCGCCTTGGGAGTGTTGACTTTCGGTCTGCTGTTTTGCTACTTTGTCAACGATCTATGCGGTGAGTGAAGAGGGCGCTTGATCCAAATGACGCATGACTAATATTTCTGTCTTGCTTTCGCTCAGAACTGACCAACGACTACGCCATAGAGGACACAACGGATGCGGATATCAAGAACCTGATCAGTCAACAGGAAGAGCGTCGGACAGTTACCAGTGAACCAACCGCACCAGATACCCTCCGACCATTGCCAGCGCCGCCATCGCAACTGGCCGAAGGAACCGTTGTGCATCTGATCAACGAAGTGCAAATTCACACCTAATTTGTATACAAGGAAACCGCGAAATAAACATGACGAACGCTTACCGATGGGCAACTGATGTATGGTCACCGCAGTGCTGAGACGGCCGCCGCCCAGGCTGACCAGATGCGGATCGTCGGCGGCCACCCGCAGACCGCCGCTCTGCGTCAGCGATTCGCGTCGCTTCAGCGACATGTTTGCGCCGGGTCGTCGGCGTTGGCGATAGATGTAGTAGCGTCTGCAATGCGAAAAGATGCGGGAAAATTGTTAATTAACATGCACACACGCAGAGCACGAATGCACTCGCAGCATAAAGACGGTCATTAAAACACGCGACCGCACGACGGACGGAGGCGACGCGTCGAACAGTTCATTCGTTCTTCTCTTCAAACGTGCTAGTGAACTGTGCTCGCATCCTGCCAAACGTCCCAAGAATAGATTATAACGACGGTTGCTGTTGCTATTTATTTTCAAAATTTTCCCATCTCATACTACTCCGCCGGTACGCCGGCGTGCATGGCCCGCATATGTTTTGGAGGCGATTCTGCGCTGCTGCGCGCCTCGCATCTATTTCCAGACTTTGTGCCCAGCGTGCGTGCGCACAGATGCATCAGCAGCAGCGTAGGCGACGGCGGCAGGCAGGCGGCGTAACGGTGCAAATGTCATCGTAAATGTACACGCGCGCCACACGAAAACAGCACGACACAGTGCCAGCCAGCCAGAGCCAGAGATAGTGGCCAGCAGCGCATAGAGTCGAAAATAATAATTATTGCGTTACTAGAAATACGAGCGACGTGCGCGACAGCAGCGCGAGGTTCTTTGATTGATGGACGGGGTGTCAGAAACGCCCGGCTTCCGGTGTGTGCATTTGTGTGTGCGCATATTCAAGTGCCTCGGAACGCGCTGACAATATCGATAAGTCCGTGCCTGCCCGTGAAAACCGGATCAATAAAACTCAGCACAGCACGCGCTCGGTAGCGTTCTGATTTGAATTGTGATTGATTTGCTGTGCAAACTGTGCAAGTGTGAACGGAGGGCGTGAAGGTCACTGGGACGGTTTCCGATTTCATAACATAATCTGATAGACTTTGCGGTCTGGCGGGCGTCGCGAATTGTTATTATCGACGATACGACTACAGAAGCGTTGAAGCCAAATGAACCGCAGAGAAAACGCGGCGCCTAAACCGCACAGAAAAATGATTAGCTCTGAAATATGATATGGTATTACACGTAGATGTGGGGCGCTCATAAAGTTATGGGAAAATTATAAGCAAGAAGTTCAAATTGATGTTAAAATAACACTAAAGCAATCGACATATCAGTTCGAAGGAAGTAAAAAAGACTCCGGGCAGTCGTTTTTGTCGATTTCCCAGGCCTGCGATAGACTTTTTTCTACGATTTTTTGCATTCCTGTTCATTTTCCACCCATACAACTGATTCTAGTGTTTTGTGAGCGATAAGTTTTATAGTGTAGACACGCAAAGACACGATATTTCGATAAAAAAACCAAAATCCCAGTGTAAGTCGTAAGTTGATGCCTGCGATTTCTTCGATGATCCCCCGAATGTCTTGCGCTGCCTACACCATTATTCGCGATGACACGAGGTTCAGTCAAGCGAACGCAAATCCACTGTGCATATAATATGCTCCCCGAGCCCTTATCGATGCCAATCCAAGTGCACGCGCCGCATGACACAATCGTGCCTGCCTGCCTGCTGTGCGGGGCCTGGAAAGTGGAACTTTGCCTGCTCCTGCAGAGCTCCAGAAACAATCCCCCCGATCGGTCGTGAACCGCACGAATTGCGAACGAAAGTAAAATGCGACACAATAGCTGCTGACTGCGCGACTCGACTGACCTGGAGCATGGCTGTAGCAAAAGTGTGATCTTTCAGCAGAGGGCAAACAGTCACGTAACCGGCGACGGCGACACGACTTCCCATACACACACACACTCACTCGCGTTCAGGCACGCAGACAACGACGACAGCGGTATCGTTTGCACACGCTGCTGACCTTGGCGCGGAATGTAAACACGCATCGCGTGCCCGCACGAAGAAAATCCGCATAATTATTGGTATTAAATTTGTGTGCTGGCTCGCGCGCGTTCTTTTCGCGTGTCTAACCATCATCAGCGGCGGCCGGGGCCAGAGAGCATGTGTCGTAAAAACAGCCGTCGTCTGCATGCCTGCCACACGATAACTATTTAACACATTCGTGTGGTCTATTCACCGCATCTAGCATCTAGCCGGCGCGAATAGAACGCAGCGCACGATCCTCTTCACTTTTTCCACTTTGCTTGTTGGGCTGCGCTGCCTCGTGAGCGTTGCAGATTATCGCCGGCGAAGGAACAAAACGAAAACACGTGCGTGCATCTCGCATTTCGATACGTTGAACCCAGCTGAGGCTATAAAAACGAACGCATCCAGTAAACGGCATGCGCTCGCATAGCGAAAATAGGGAGTGTGAATATGTTTTCTAGTTTGTGCAAATGTGAATATGAATATGGGGCATATTTTCTGATTGATTTTGATTGAGAAATGTCTCGTCATAGAGGAGCCTTTACTTTTTCCCCAAACAATCGAAATCCACTACGATTTTTGTAAATATTTTCGTTGATGGCAATTTGTCCAAAATTGTATTACCTTTCATTTGAGTATATGTGCTAGTTGTTCTGAGTTACTCCAATATGAAGTTGTAGTATATAAACAAAACACGAAAATAGAGAAATTTGTACATGGAGAAATATTTGATTACACTCTCTTTGAACCAAACACGAAACTCGTATATTTCGGGTTTCGTGTTTGGTTCAAAGACCACAACTTTCTATTGGAGTAACTTAGAACAATAAGCGCATACTCGAAAGAAAGGTAATTCAATTGTGCACAAGTTCTCATCATTCGATAAAATTTACAAAGATCTTTTCGTTTTTTTGGGGCAAATAGATGAGAACGAGATCAATAGTTTTCAACTTCGAAACAGTACTCCATTCTGTCAACCGATTTTAAAGCTGTCGTTATTTTATTATGTAAAAAAACATCTTCAACATACGAGCATCCGCTGTGCGATTGTGTTTACACGCTCGCACTTGTTTAGAGTTTGTTTGCGTTTTCTGAGCACAAGTAGTAGTCATCCTCGGCGTCACAATCTCCCTGTACATGTACCTGTTCTTTGCCGTTTGGCTCGCACGCATTCGCACGCGTTCGACAAAATAGACAAGCTAAACGCCCGCACCGAACAGCGCACACGCGCACGTGCACGTGCGAATGATGTACTGTGTGTGTGCTGTGCATGTGATGTGTGTAGTACTCGCGTACTCTCGTCGGATGCGGTCAACGAACTGCACCAACTCTGTGCACCCAGGCGATGGTTCTTGTGTATATTGCCAGAGTCGCAAGAGCACGAACACACGCACACACACACACACACACTCAACGAGATGCGATAATAGCCGCGGGACGCCGGTCGCGTCGTCGTCGTCGGCGAATGCCGTCGCAAGCGAAGAACCCGTTTTTGTCCGCGGTCTGAGGTCGTTCGAGCGACGAACACAACATACTCACGTCGCGTAGTTACTATTTATATTGAAAGGAAATTTCACATGCGTCGCGTGTCGCGTGCACGCGTGTGTGTGAATGGCGGCCTCGGCCCAGCGAGTGCCGTATGAGTATTCAAAGGTGGCGTCGCCCCAAACAGGATTGATGATGATTATGATGAGAAAGATTATAATGGCGAGCTCTCGACATTTCACACGAACCGCCACAAAAAACGACTGTGCGAAAATATGTTTGCGCTGAAAAATGCCAACGGGAACGCGCGCGCGCGCCCCAGCAAAACGATCTTCTGCACGCTTGTCTCGCGACGCGGACGCGACTCGCACACGTAATGCCATAGAATTTCCAATGCAAACAAACCCGCATATGTGATGTGATGTGGTGCTGGAGCCCAACCCATCCATTTCGCGCGCGCGCACGAGCGCACAAAACACAAAAACCCAATTATCGCTCGTGTGTTCGTCCCGGACCTGCGCGAAGAGACACACATCTCACCTACATCGCGCAATTACCGCGCGCGATGCGCGCGACGTGTCTATTAAATCGAGTATGCACGACGACGGCGAAGAGACGCGGTTTTTGTGCACTCGTGACAGCTCAATGCTGCGGCAGGCCGCGCAGAGTCCGGAACGGACGAACGGTCAATCGTGCGTTGCATAAATCTCCTTCGGCCATCAACGACGGCGGCGGCGGCAGAGCAAACAAGACATCAGCATCACCAGAAGCAATGCAAGCGAAAAAAAAACTCGACACGCTCCACCCAGCCAGCTGGCGGAGCAACGGCAGCATCTTCAATTCGAAACGGTTAGTGCACAAAACATATATGCACGAACTCGCTACTATGCACGCGATGAACCGTGGCACTAGCAGTCTATCTTAATTGTGCTAATGAATATAATTAATCAGGCGCAACGATGTGCTGTTCTTTCACTGCACTGTGCACTGCGCGCTCGATATATTGAGACGTAGCAGACAGTTTTTACGATGAAGACGACGCGGAATCTGTACGAGGAAACGTGTACGTTCTACTTGCGGTAGGTGCTCCGCCAGCCAGCCAACAGTCGGCAGTCCCGGAGGTATTCGCGGATCGGATCGCGGGTGCAGCAGCAGCATCGGATTGCTGGCTAAACGGCCGAACGTGAGACTATTTGTTTTGCTGTTCGCGCTCGCTGCTTGTTTGTAAGTTGCTGCGCGCGCAGCAACTCCGTGCGGCAGCAGCATAATTGAGATGGAATTAATGATGTGTCTGATGGTCCGACTGCTCGAGTGTGTTTGTCTGTCTGCGCGAGTTTGTTTGTGCGTTCGCGCTCGCCGTGCTCAAATAGATCGCCCAGAGCTCTGCACACACGCCAGCGCATGCACTTCAAAGAGATGTTAAGTGAATGCGCGCACTCGCAGTGAGCATGAAACTCTACACTTGCGGCTGTTGTCGTCGCGTCGCTGCGGTTTCGACGAGAGATTAAGGTTAATGCATTGCGCGATCAAGACCAAAGCCGCGCGCCAGCGGACGGCGGACGACGTGGAAGACGATAGCGCAGAGCGAGGACTGCAGTTCCTGGTTTGAGCATTGCCAGTTTATCGCCAAGTTGAGCGACTTATAACGTGCACCGATCGATCGTGTGTGTTGTGTCAGTGAAAGTGAGTGCGACCCGCCAGCCAGCCAAGCGTATTCAGCGGGCGTGTTGTTGACGAACGTGCGCGATTGCACGTGCTAAAGCGTTGAACACGCATACCGCACATCGCACACAACAATACACGGTGGTGATGCGACGACGACGTTGACGGATTTATTGGCTGCAGTCAGCGAACGCGGCGCGAGCAAAGCGTGAAACGTGAGTGCATGCGCGCGCAGATCGTGCACGAATGTGTGGTGATGGTGTGGTGAAAAGTGCGAGCACCTCGCCGTCGCATCGTCTCATCGTGATTTGTCCATTTGGCCGCCAGGCCGCAAGCTGGCGAAAACCAATTGCCGCAATTGTAGTGCGCATGTAACTCGGAGCGCGAAATAATCATCGATGTGCGATGCGCGGCGCTGTGTGTGCTAATGCCCGCGTTGTGCAAACTACAAACTGTGTGCGTGTGTGTGTGTGTGGCGGAGATTACTACATGTGCGCACAATCGTGTTCCACGCACACCGCGCACTTCCGCCAAACGGTTTCAATTACTATCCGCACACCGCGCGCCGTTTAATGTGAGTAAGCACAAAACGTTAGGTGGAGAGAAAACAAATCGGATTTTCCGCTAAGCTCACGCACGCACGCGCGCATATTTATTAATCGCCCGGCCGCCGCAGCAAGGTCGGAACATACACGCCGAGTGCTCAATGAGGTGTGTGCGTGCGTGTGTGCATAGTTATCTGTATAATTGGGTCGATCTGACACAAAGAGAGACGAACTCATTGATGCAAAACGAGCGCGCACCGAGCATAAATCGACATTATCATCATCATCATCATCACCGCTGTTATCGTCGTCGCCAACATACGCACACACAGACCAAAAGGGGCGTAAATCAATCAACGCACCGTGATACGTGACTTTTTTGCAATAAAAACAATCCGAACAAACGAGCAAACTCGCGCACGCACGCGACAAAGAAACGTTGTTGCACAACCCCGATAAATGGGAAATTATTAACTGATCCGTCGGCACGCACGCACGCACGCACTCAGCGGCTCGTTAGCGCTCATGTGCGTGCATGTGTGTGCGCGCACGCGTGTTGACACTGCATAAATCTCGTCACCTGCATTGCAGCGGCTGGTTGCTGCTGCTGCGGGCTCTGTGCGCAGCGCAGTGACATCCAATGCGGCGATTCGCGTCGGACACGCGCGAAGAGGAATTGCACACGACGACATAAAAGTCAGCAACACGCGTTCGCACTCTTCGGCGCTGCGCAATTGTTAATGTTACGTTTGTGGCAGCACAACATCACAACGCCCCAGCCACATTATCACATCACTGCGCGAGCCGAGCTCGTATGTTATTGCATAATTAAGTGAGCAAGTCGTGCATCTCGTCGTGCATCGTGTTGACACTCACACAGACACGCGCACGCGCACGAGCATAAGTTAGGTCCTGCATGTGTGCGGTTTTATTTGCACAAATGCCCGCATCGCGCGCTAAGGGCAGTCATGTGTGGAAAGTCGATAGTCGCGACGCGACGCCAAATCACAGTCGTGACTTTGCACCATGTTAACTTCATTACCACCGCCGTGCGCAGAGTTCACGAAAAACATGTTTTCATGCACCGCGATTGCGTGCGTGCGTACGGTTTGTGTCAGGCAGACAGACACACGGATTTTTAATGCATTTGTTGTGTTTCGCTGGGCCGCTGCGCTGGATCGCGCTGCCACATTGCCCGGCATATCATGGGACGAAATGTGTGTAAGGTATTTGCGGTTTTCTTCGCGCACATATCGCATCTTAACGGGACCATCGTCGAGATTTCGCGCAGATGTTCCAGTGGTGCAAAGTTCGAGTGCGCGGAAAATGCGCGGCGATGCGTCGCATTTATGCGTGTTCAGCATCGAATA
Organism: Agrocybe praecox; assembly: GCA_964017145.1. Taxonomy (NCBI): domain Eukaryota; kingdom Fungi; phylum Basidiomycota; class Agaricomycetes; order Agaricales; family Agrocybaceae; genus Agrocybe; species Agrocybe praecox. Next base: position 9,800 of record CAXHKQ010000148.1, read on the forward strand.
ACGGTGCGTGGAGGTTTTTTATTCAAACGGGGTGATGTTCCCATTACCCACGCATTTGTGAGAGAAGATCGTCGTCGTTGGCGGTAATTGCTCCAGTTGCACGCAATTGGTGTGTGCGTGTGTGCACTATGAACGCGACACGTGTGTTTGTATTCACCGAATCATTTCATTCCGCGTCGTTCTATAATTACGGTCGATGCGATGCGGGGCAAACGACGACACTTTGGACACGGTCGGTGGCGTGCGTGCGTGCGGGCGCAACAAATAACTGCTTCTAAAATTGCTCGCTGATGGCGGATGCGTTGTGGAATGATATTAAAACGTCAAACGGGTGTAAAATGCGGTGCGAGAGTTCACTGAAAACCAGGGCAAACACGCACCAGCAGCGTTTGGCGGATGCGAGATGAACGATAGACTGGAAAATGTTCATGGGTTTAATTTGAAGTCGAATATATCAAATCGATTTTTAATTAATGCTGATAAGTATCGGAGAAATAGGAAAAGAACAACATTTTTGACGATTGATTTTTTGTATTATTCTTCATAATTTAATTTTAGCTCGATAGCGTTGAATCCGCGGTCCTTTAACATCTCGATCACCTACAAAAAGTATTCGTCGCTAACCCTTGTAAAATGTTCTTTTTTCTCGAGAAAAAAAATCGTTGAGGACCAAATACGCACAAAACCATAGATGGGACCTCAATTCATAGAAATTGATTATGGTTTATTTGTCTATTTGGTCGATTGTGAGTTTTCGCGTTTTTGCGCCACTCTCTCCGCAGAGATCTCTCGCATGCTTAAAAACGAATGCACGATACGTATGTATGCTTTTTTTATATAACCTCATGGTATCATCAATCCCCAGGTTCCATCCTTTCCGAATTCCCAAATAATTAATTGATGTTTTCGTCAGGAACTGCAAAATGTAGGCGTCCAATGCGCGCATCGACCTCGGTGCTCAAATGGAAGATACAGAATAGTTTACTAAATTGCCAAATTTAATTTCGGCTAGGGCAGACCCCAGATAGCAATTTCTCAAGACATTTTTTGTAATTCAATTCTCAGCCTACGTTTGCTCAAATAAAATCATCTTGCCTTCAAAATTAGATATCGAGGCGTCAATAGGCCTCCGACTAATGCTTCATGGTATGATTCCTGCTGTGCAAACTAGTAAAACATTCGCTCGCGTGCGAATACAATTGCGCTTGTGAGTACAAATATTAGCTAGTTAGTGCTGTCGATAAATGTGCGACACGACGCGATCATACGCGGATTTGTTTACGTTCATTGGCATGAAAATGAAAACATCCAGCCAGACATTCTCACACTCGAGGCAGCATTCGTCTTTTGCTGCGTTCGCATACTCTTACACACGTAACGCACACACACACACACACACACTTCGCATCGAATTACGCGTGCACACGCGCAACATGAGTCACTTGTATTCATCATCATCATCACCATCCATCCAGCGATCATAGATCATGAATGTTGATCGTTATTTTGAACTCGACGCAACGTCGTCGACGTTCACGTTCACGTGCACTCATCTGTGAACAAACATAGAACATGCACACTGCACACATCTCACATCTCACACCACATTCCACGCGGCGATAACATAAACACACACACGCAGACCGCGATGCAGACCGCCGCTCTTTGGTGCATACCAGCGAGTGCCGTCGATGCAAATTATCGATAAGAGCGATCGGATTTGAGCCATGTGAACGATGCTGCTGCAGGCCAACACGCTCACACGACGACGATCAATGCGTTTTAAAGTAAACAATTTACACGTGTAAGTGTGTGCCTGAAGCTTCAAGCACCAGCACACACCCATCCAGTGATATGCCGTAAACTTGTCTCGCGCGATGCGGTTGTTTCGGCTCTGTTTGTGCTGCTGCTGCACCTTTTTCACGCCGAGCATACCGAAAATAACTCGATACGCGCAGGCGCATCTTACGCGTGCGTGCAGCGGCGGCGGACCAAGTGTCGGACCACATCTATATTTTCAAAACACCGCTCTTAGAGTTTAGTGTATGTTTGCGTTCAGTATATCATCGTCGGCGAGTGCCCGCCAATGCGTGTGTGGGCGCCCGCGAAGAAGCGGTAGTAAAATCGGTCGTATAGTAGTTTGTGCTGTGTGTCGAACGCTCGCGCGGTGCATTGACTTGATGTCGGCTATTTTCGGCCGGTCGACACATCGCACGGGAATAGAACTGCACGGTGCGCGTTGTGTCGGTGCAACAAACACACATTGGGAAAAACGCCTCCAACTTCAACACTCAGTCGTCAGTCTGCCCATCGGATTAGATAAATGTGCACATTAGGAAGCTGCGCTAACGAGAGAAGACAACTCGAGAAAAAAATGTAAAACGAGTTCCACTTGGGCGCAAACGTGCATGTAATTAGCCGATGTGCAACACGCCCTCGTCGCCTCGGTTTGACTAACTAATTAACCCAATTCGATGTCAACACAGAACTTGTGTGCACGTCCATTGAACGCGGAAATTCACACGAGCGCGCTCAAGTGATGCACTTAGACCGCGCGTGCATTGCTCACACGAAAACCGTGTCTCCACCTCTAATGGATCTAATAGATCTCTCTGGCGAGGGTGTAACGGTTCATGTAAATTGGTGTGAGTGCGCGCGCGATGCGCTTGAGGCTGCGTGCCATATAATAAGTGGCGGCTGCGATCGATGCAGTTAGAGGCGTGCGTGCGTGCGTGATTAAGCGTGTCTGCGTGTGTGTGGGCGTTAGTGTCAACACGCACACACACACCAACTACACGGACACATCGTTAGCGATTGGGCGATCGGACGCTGCGCACATGGCGGAGGATTTTCCCAGGCCAAATAATCTCTGTCTCGAGTGCGCGAACGCACAGCAGAATTTACCGAAGCCAAAGATTATCGGCTGGCTGGATTCCCGCACCCGTCCGCACTCTAGACCAAACAATGACAGCATCGTGCCAGCATCATATGCGCACGTGTGTGCGATATTTATTTGCTTGCACCGACCCGTTCCTTGGCCGGCCGCCCAGGAAACAAAACACTGCGGAATGCTGGACGAGAAAATAACGCGTCTCTGGTGTTGCCTCATCATCATTAATCAGCAGAGCTCGCACGCAGATTGTGCTTGGCGTTGGGACACGTGTGACGTGTGAGTGTGTGTGTGTGAATAGAATGCACTCGACCCTAGCGTACTTATTGTTATGAGAATTGGTATTATTATTAGAATAGTTCCAGGAATAACGAACTCACTGCGCTGTGGCATTGCAATGCGAAATGGGCGTGATAAAACCGTGCGCACGCGCACACACAGTGCAGATTATTTTGAATTGCGTCGTCGTCGCTGGCACTTTGTCATTGTCGCACGTCAAAGTAGGCACTCATTATCACAGTACTAAAATATTTAAAATGTTAATTGAATGGGTTTGTCGTCACAATGCGCTTGAAGTTTGTGATTTAATCAATTTAAATTCAAATCATCAAAATTGGCGTTGCAAACGAAATTAACTGCAAACTACAAATTTTGTTAAACACACAAATATTCAGAATTACATTTTAATTTTAAAATGGTTTGTAACACAAAACTGGCGCCACTTTCAGTACGTTTTGTCCGTATTTCTGTTCGTTCCGAGCGACTGCCTAATAGTCATAAACGAACGCTAAGCATATGCACACAAGCAAGCACACATCGCACATGCCATTAGGAACCGGCCCACTTGCATTCTCATTAAATCGCCGTGTGTGCGCGCGCGCCGCGATGCAAATGTCGTGTCGTGTCGTCGTCGGCGTCGTTTGCGTCAGCGCGCGCGGCGGCAGGTAAAAATGCAGCAGTAATTCGGATTAGAGCGCTCAGTCCGAGACTCAACTGCCATGAAACCGCAGCCGATGCAGGCTATCAGCCGGCGCTCCCGCCTCCCGTTCGACGTCGTCGATACCGGCTTATGGTAAATTTAATCCGTCGTCTATGCGTGACGCGCGCACACATGTTCTTCGGTACTTTCGTTCGGTTCGTGCGTGCGATGATTGCCCGTGTAGCTGCTGCTGTGTCAGTGGCAGCAGTGGCAGCGGGCGGAAGAGTCGTTTGTGTGCATTGATGCACACACACACTCACTCACATTTAACTCGACTAGAGCCGACGTTCGTTCTTTGTGTCGTGCACGTTATACTGTATCGTATCGAACGAACCGCGACGCAAAAACGACGACTTTACACACAGTAATTTACAATGACGAATTAGTCGTCGCGCATGGCGACGTGATTTGTGGCCAGCCAAGCGCACAGAGAGACCAGACCAGACCAGAAAACACGTGTGTGTGTGTGCGAGCTCAAGTGAGTGTCGCATGAGTGTATAAGGTATAATTGCCTGACGACCGTAAATGCGATGTGCCGACGTCTCGGATAATAGAACTTATCGGGCGGCCAGACCAGGTAATGGAGAACGAACGGCTTAGACAAAAGACGTGCAACGTCGGCTTTTCGAAAATACGTGCGTACGGCGGAATATTGAATATTGTCTCTCAGACGCGTATTCCTGCGTGCTGCGTGCTTGTAACCGAATCGACCGCAACCGGGATTGTATATACTTACTACATGGTTCATTATGTTCCTGGAAAATCGGTGTTCTGATGCAACCACTCTCAAATCGAAAACATTTTTCGGAAGTGCCAACTTTTAAATGCAAAATTCAAATTGTTCATGAAATTTCATAAAGTAGTTTGAAAGTTATACCGTTTATTGTAACACGCGGTCCATCAAATACGAGCTAATGAAGAAGAGGGAATTTTGTTTTTGGTGTAGCACTGTTTTCAGATGGGAAAAGTGCGGATGAAGCCAAAAAATGCTGAGAAAAAAATCGCAATTGTTTTCCAAAACTCCGTACCTGCCGATGTGGGCAGTCCATCAGTTACTGACGAAAACATCAATAAGTCAACCAAATAAATTCGGCAACATAAAAGTTTTGAAGCTAAAGATTCCTGATTCCATAAAGATATGAAAACAATGTTTGGACATATTGTGCATACGATTTGGAAATGCGAAAGCATTTAGCGGAGAGGGGGACTTGATGAACCATGTAGAAGTATGTATTTCGTCTCAATGTCAAGCCGAAATCACCGCAACCGAACAACCAGCAACTCGCTCGTTCCATTCGCGCGATTCGTCGCGCAGTCGCACGACGACGAATTCCTCGCCTTCAAGTATTAGCACATTGCTTTGGTTGCGTCACGTTCGCATCATTGACAGAGCGCTGCTAGGCGGTCAACGCTTCGCTTCGTCGCTGTCTTCAAAGGCCGACTGGCCATGTGCGATTTGAATACTAATCGCCAGAGTGTCACGACGAGTTGGGTCGCTCGTCGATCGTCGATCATTATAATCGCAACGCTCGTTGACTATATATCGACGAGTTTGTGTGTGACTGTGACGTATGTGACGTGTGCGCCAGTGCGCCAGTGCACCATTTGTGAACAAGTCACACGACCCTTTGTGTCAATCCATCTCGACTCAGCACATACACACACACAATAAACCGCGCGCGCATAACGGAAGCGCAACCGACGACGCGACTGTCTAATTATAATGCACTTGTCAGTCCATATGCGCTCGTTTGCTTTCTTTCTTCCCCTCGTCGTCGTCGTCATCGTTAGGTATCGTTTGATGCACGAACGTATTGCACCTGCGCGCGCTCTATTTAAGGTTGCACAGTGACACACACTCGACTCTCGGGGCTCCAACAATTCATATATAGAGTCGAGT
>CAXHKQ010000150.1:0-17296 GCA_964017145.1 Agrocybe praecox
AGACTTTTAGATAACAATTTCTCAAGACATGTTTTGGCTCCAGCGGACCGTCTACCTATCAGAAATCATAAGACTTTAAATAACATTTCCAGTATGTTATAATGTGTTAACACGTAACGGACCGATTGACAACACCCGTGGGCAAGGCGATTACTGCTAAACGACGTATTGTATTGAAAAACTGTTTTATTTTTTAGAATTCAATAAATCGCATTACGAAATTCAAATTGGTCAATCGTCGATACAGTAGAACCCGTGTTTTATATAAAAAGTGAATGTTTAGCGAGAAATAACTCATGAATGCGAAACAAATTTGAATGTGCCATTAAGACTATTACGACACTTATAACGAGTATAATTAAAATTTTAAACCAATTTAACACTTATTGTGCCTGTTATGACAAACTTTCGTTTACACAACTTATGCCGTGAACGGTTCAACATGTTTTTGTTTTTAAATGATGTTGCTGATGCGTGGTAATGTTCTGCATCATACGATATCATTAAACCTTGTTGTTTTAGGCCACAGCTATTGAGAGAATTCAAATTTGTCGTCCATTTTTGCAAGGCGCCTAGCTCCCAAAGTAAATGTCTGAGATTTTTCGAATATTTTTTTTCATCATTTTTCCACATTGCACAAAAAAAAAAAAAAAAAACGGGGAAAACAGGCGTTACGTGTTAAACTGCGAGTTACAATAAAGGCAATATCTTCCAAACTAATGACGAGTATAAGATTTTGTTTGGCTGGCTGAAAGATGACTACGACCATCAATCAATTTGGCATTCTTCAAAAATGTTGACCTTTCTTCTATTTCTCCCGATACTTATCAAGGGAATTCAAGCTAAATTAAGTTGTTTGGATTCATTACAGAGCAATTCCATTTAATTCTGCAAATGTTCATAAGTTTTGTTCGTATATTGAGTTTGCTGAGATATTTAGGGTTTTTAAAAACATCATCTTTTTATCAACCGAACAATTGATATAATTCGCAATTTTCGCCATTCCTTTCATCCGTTCGCAGCGCCATCCCACCATCGATGTGGTCCTCTTCTTCTACATTCCCGCCCAGCATCGCTTCTACGGGGCGGCCCGCTTCGCCAGCTCGCAGCATCGCTACGCCTCCGAACCGATCTCCTCGCGATCCGTCCTCCGACGAGCGGCTGCGCTCCATCTGGTACAAGCCCGTCGATCCGCGACCCACCACGACTTTCGATTCGTGCCAGCACGGCCGAGGAGATCACCGATCGCAAAGCGGCTCGCATGCTGCTGGAGCATTTCGCGTAAGAGACACACACACACATGAAGCTAGCGAGTTCGAACTCGACTCGCTAGATGAGCAATAGGTCGAAGTAGTGAAATGTACTAATTTTTTATTCGTTCGTTAATGTTTTTTGGCCCGTCTGTCTGTTTGTGCTCGGTCGTCTCTGTGTCTGTGTGTGCGTGTTGCTCGTTGTTCGATTGTGCACCCCCACGCGTTATTTCATGCTTGTTTCGTATTTGGTTTTTCTGGCGGCTTGTAGTGTTATGCTCGAGCCAAACTTGAACTGGCGCAAGCGCTGATGATCGGCTGAAGAGCATGGACCGAACTGAGAATGGACACGTTGCACACACAGACGATGATGTTACGCTTGCCAGGCTTGCGATGCTTGCGAAGAGGACGCGAACTCTGCTCTCAAACACAAACACCTTATTTCCTCACACACGTTTATCTCCGTATACTATCTTACATTAATACTGTTTTTATTGCAATCTACAAATATTTACACCATTTGTTTGTAGAGTTTTTTTTGTGATACTCTGAAAATAAGGACAAATTACACGAACACACACACACAAACAAGAACACAAATCACTCATACACCGACATATATTTTTTTAACTGAAGCTGAAAGAACTCTGAACTCTGGATTACGCCCAATGGGATCTGTGCCGGCCGTATTTTAAACACCCAAAAGTATAAACCGAAAAAATAACTCATACTCACGATGAAAGAAAAACACCAATATACACACACACTCACCCGAGCATATTATCGGCTAGCGATATGCGTATATTTATGACTGAATCCTCTACCGCGAAGCGAGCGAACGAAAATCTCTATACACGATGCTTCAACAATTTCCACAACCCCCCCCCACATCCCCGGATGCCGCCGGATGCAGCGACCCACGAAATTGTATTCACCAAATCTATATTATAAACAAATGTAGTAAAATTGCATATAATTAACCCAACACAGAGTTACACCACCCACATTACCAAACATATACACAATACACACTCACTCTCACATGCGCGTCGTTGAATCGATAAAAAGCGAATATCTTAAATAAATTGTACGACTGTTGGAATAAAAATGGCAAGACTTCGTTTCAGAAATTCGTTATGGAATGTATCCGAATAGTCACATGTATGACTATGCTAAGAAAACTTATCAAATTTACCCACCTGGGTGTTGTTGTAATTTTACAATCAAAACACAGAGCGGTGAGGGGTTCATCACTCAGAACTGCGAAGATTATATTCGGAGATATATCATCAATTTTGATGTTTGAGATGATTCAATAATTTAAAAAGGAGTCTGTAGGATAAAATATAGAAAAAAAAACTTTCTTTCATTTATCTGTAATACGATGGAAAATGTCATCACCGAAACCAAAACCTAGCGAAAAACTTAATTGACGAATATATGTTCATCGAAATGTTAATAATTACATAATTCCTAAACGTATCCAATATTTGAAATCCTTTGAAAAAAAGTATATTTTGAGAAATGCGAGATATATCTATTTGTGTTGTTGTTATACACTTCATATGTAGAGTGAGGTGGGGGGCAAGTTTTGCCTCACCCATTTTTATCCCTTTAAAATGAAGATATTCGACTGAATTTTGAATATTGTGTACATTTCATAGGAGGCTTCCAACCAATATAGATTCCGTTACGGAAGGACCTTAAATACAAAATATATATATCACTATATTTGTTTTTTGTTTTTTAATACTACAAATCATCTCTAATTGTTGCGCTAAGAATCACAAACGACGATTGATATAGAACAAATTCGAATGATAGGCATCTGATCGAAATGTACCTGTAAGGAGAAACCAGATTAGAGGAAATTATGATATTTCTTGGTTTCCAACGGTTTTTTTTTCGTTTGAATTAGCATTGAAGAAACCTATATACAGTAAAACCTCCCTAAGCCGGAATTCTCGCTAAGCCGAAAAATTTGTTCGGTCCCGAGAACCTTGAACACGATTTGTATGAAAATCGACCTCTGTAAGCCGGAAACTCTCTGACCCGGAAACGGAAACCACTTTACACATTTTCTGTGTTCACTGAACCTCTCTGTAAGACGGAAAATGTTGTTTTTTCCATATAAAAATCCTTACTCGAAGTCATTAGAAACAGTTCAAATTTAACTACAGTTTGAACTATCATTTTTCTGCATTTTCGACGTACACGAAACGCTATAAATCATAACAAATTGTGCGAAATTCTTTAATCGAAGTATCCGACGAAGAGATTTGTCATCGAATTTCCTTGAAGCGACAAAATAGTAGAATTGAATGACTCCAAAATATATTTCTTGTGGAATTATTGTTTTGAATGGTCTTCTAGTACACGTTATACTCACGTTTAATTTTTTCCGATATTTCAGATTTCTTTAGGTCTCGAAAAATTAACCTCCCTAGGCCGGAAAATTGTTTCGGTCCCTTGCGATTTCGGCTTAAGGAGGTTTTACTGTATTTGTTATTTGAATTTTATAGTTTTTGAACACAATCGACTGGAGGCAAAACTTACCCATATTTTTTTCAATCTTCAAAAAAACATGCTCTCGGTTTTGCGAGTATAATTTTAATAAGCATAGACCCGATACAAAAGGCAATAATAATGTTAAGCAAAAAATATATAGCCAGATAAATGGACTATCGATTGCATTTTACCATTTCGAAATTCATTCAAAATTACAGATGTGGGAGTTCGTTAAACTTGCATGAATACATAAACCAATTGAATGGTTGAAAGTTGAAACTAAAATATTAAAAAAAAACTGGCAATATCCCGAGCGGCATTTCTTAGCGCCTTGATATCACGGCGATACAGACGAGGCACTGAGCGAGATTGGTGATATCGCCACAATATCGCCACAGCATTGAAACAGCTCCGAATAGACAGAAATTAGCTAGATCGCTGGGATATTGGTTAAAAAAACTACGCGATAGCTCTGAGGATACTCAAAACTATCGCCCTGATTCCTCAGAGCCATATTTGTAGTTTCTCTCATTCGCTCTTTTCCCGCTCTTTTTTCTCTTTTTCTCCGCTCGCCCCGCCCCTTTGTATTTCACCCCCCGCCTCCCCCGCTCCCTGTTAGTTCGTGCTCATCACTGCTCATACGATCTTATGCTTCGTTTATTCAATAAGGCTTTTATTATGGTAACAACACACTATATTATACACAAAGACAAACACGAAGCATGCGTGCCCTCCTCGTCAATGCACAGCTCCGCACTGTGAGGCTCTAGGAGGCATTTTTCACCGCGCAACTGCAACGATGGTGCGCGTACAATCCGATCAAAAATATCTAAATCGAATTATAAAAATAATGTAGTCGTACACACAAAGGCGCTTCGCACACACCGAGTAAAATGTTGTTGAAGAGATCGCTCACGTCCCTTGACGTATCCACCGCCTTGTCGGCAATCTGCGCAATCGGTAATCTGGCCGGGCGCAACGATATGTATGTCCCTTTCTAATCTGGGCGGCTCTGGTGTTGATCGTCGGTCAATTATGTTGCGGGCGCGATCGTCTGATGAAGGCTGCTTGTTTGCGGGCGCCAGTCTTGGCAGTTTCACCGCGCAACTGCAACGATGGTGCGCGTACAATCTGATCAAAAATATCAAAATCGCATTATAAAAATAATGTACACACAATAATGTACACACACAGGCTCCTCGCACACACCGAGTAAAATGTTGTTGAAGAGATCGCTCACCGGCCGCAGCAAATAATTGGTCGTCGTCCCTTGGCGTAGCCACCGCCGTGTCGGCAATCTGCGCAATCGGTAATCTGGCCGGGCACAACGATATGTATGTCCCTTACTAAACTGGGGCGGCTCTCGTGTTGATCGTCGGTCAATGTTGCGGGCGCGGTCGTCGGATGAAGGCTGCTTGTTTGCGGGCGCCAGTCTTGGCAGTTTTAATGCGCGTTCCACTGATGAGCGTGTGAATGTGAGTGCGTGTGATGTGTGATATGACGCTTGCGTTTGTATGTGTGTGCATGTTGCATCGTGCGTTTCGGCGCGCTTTCAGTTGTCAAACTCTCTTTCACTCAAGAGTGAGAGAGCTGTCGGCGATTTCGGTTGTGACGTTTGTGACTATCGCCACAATACGCTAAAATCACTCTTCTGAGAATACACATCGATATCGACTAATGGATATCATTTAGCTACGCTCTGCCTTCACAAGGAGATAGTTGAAATATTTGTAGCTAGAAAATGCTTGTCGGGTTATGTCTATTGATCTCAATTCACGAGATATTCGGGAGAGAACTTGAAAAAATGTGTTTTTCCATGCAAAAAATATACCAAAAAAATCACAAAAAATATTATAAAATATACAAACATTCAATATACTCGAATAAATTTTATATCTTCATAAAGTTGACTCAAATATGCATCAATAAAGCTGGTGCAAACAAAAATCTATTGACACATTTTTTAGTAATAGGCATATTCAAACCTGACCTAGTTCCCGGACCGCATTGCAAACGAAAAATATCACAACTATCCCCTTGCGAAGGCAGAACCTTTTTCAACGCAAACCCTGAATCGAAAACGCTACGCTCAATCTCATTGGCTTATGGAGGCACGCTATTCGTTTTCACCCACGAAAATCACATGAAAACCGCCGACGACGTACATGCGTGCAATATGACGACGCGTTTCAGTCGAACTTATCTCCCTGTACTGAGATCAACTAACGCTGAGCTTCAGCGGATAGGCTCGATTATGAAAATGTGCGCTCGCATCTCGAAAAGCAACAACGATCGAGTGTAGGGAACTTAAGAGTGAAAGAACGGACAAAGCGCCACATTAGTGATTCGCTGTTTCACTATACGCTGTTTCCGCATTCCCTACACTATTTCGATCGATGAATGTATTTTTGTTAATATGTGCGTGAGATTCGTGTGTGCATATGTGAAATGTTATATATTCGTTTGAATGTATTGTCCATATATGAATGCTCATGTGATAATGAAATTTTGTCTGTTCTGTATGTAGAAGAGGTCTCTAATCTCGAAGAGCGACAGACCAAATGTAAAGCAAATGAGCGCGTGTGAGGTACAGTTCGTTGTGCGCGTTTATCTTGTGTTCGATCTTCAAGCTCTTCATCAGTGGAACACGAATTATATCCGCCAAGACTGGCGCCCCGCAAACAAGCAGCCCTCATCAAATGATCGCGCTCGCAACATTTGACCGCCCATTAACACCAGAATCGCCAGACATGTGCAGATTGCAGACGGCGGTGGCTACGCGAATATGGACGAACGCCAATTATTTTCTGCAGCCCGTGAGCGATATATTCAACGAGGTATGTGCGAAGCAGTGACCGCGTGTTTACGTGTATATTATTTTTTATTCCGATTTTGATATTTTCCATCAATCAGATTGAACGCGCACCATAGTTGCAGTTGCGGAGTGAGAATGCCGCTGGCTCCGCCGGTGCTGCGGAGCGCCTCGAGAAGATGAGCTGTGCATTGACAAGACAGGCGCGCAGCGCGCATGCTGAGCACAGTGCACCGGCAGCAGTTGCGGCAAGGTCGAGGTGAAGCGCTACAAGCGCAAGTAGAAGAAGTCGTCGGAAAAAAAATGCGTTGATGCGAAGGCGGCGTCGGTGTCCGCAGCGACGGACGGTGCTGCTGCTAGTAGTGGAGGTTCAACAATGTGGAAGGTAGATCTGTGTACATGTACGACCATGATGCGTACTGGTTATATAAGTTTATATATATATATCGATCAATTGAATCTGAATCTGGAATAAATAAATCGCGAAGCATAAACAAGCTCTCACAGGCAAAACTGCTGGGCCGAGCTGGGCTTGAGAAATTTAATCAACGGCAGTATGGACCTCGTTTCAACCCAACAACAACAAGGTAGAACAACAACAATGTAGAGAACCGGAAAAGCGCGGGAAAGACGAGGTGAAATGTCAGCAGTGTGGTGAAATGAGATCGCGGAGAAAACGAATGCGGAAAGGGCGTAAAATCTGCGTTTCAGGGGAGTTTTTTCTACCACTCACGCGGCGTTCAAGCGATTCTGTTTATCTTCGGAGCGGTTTCAATCGCCTGGCGCATGGTTGGAGTTTATCGCCAACTAACGACAAGCGACAAACGTACTTCGATGGGAACGATTCTCTCGCACAGCGTTCAGAATTGTTGATCGGGTAGTTAACATTTTCTGATAAACCTAGAGGGTATGAAAAAAAAATCGTCAAAAATGATGTAGAAATGAAGACAATTACATTCTCGTCAAAAAGTTGTACTATGCTTATTCATATATGATATTTGTCAATAGAAACTTATAGCCAGTTGAATTTGTCATTCGTATGATTAATATGGTTACTTGGTCTGTTTAGATTGCCTATAACATAGGCATTAGACTAAAGACTTCCAACTGCATTAGCTTCATTGATGCGTATTTGAGTCAGCTTTATGATGACATTAAATTGAATCAAGTATATCGCATATTCATATTTTTTAAATATATTTTTTAGTGGATTTTTTTGTATCTTTTTTGCATGATAAAAACATTTTCTTACGTTCTCTCCGAATAACTCGTAAATAGGGATCAATAGACATAAAGTATCTGAGAAAAATGAAATAAAGATTATTCAATTATTGTCTTTCTTTTGGAGTATGATGCGGTTTAGTATTTTTGGCCCAATCCGAAATATTGCCAATTATTCATAACAACTACACAATAAACTTGAAAAAATCATAACAAAAAAACTAATCCATGGACAAAAAAATTATTATGATTTTCGTTTTTAGGAGCACAAAACACATGAGAAATTTCATATTTGAAGCGAGTATCTCACCAAAAGTCGAATTTTGTCGGGTAGTGTAATTATTTGTTTCCTAAATACATGCGAAAATTCAGTTTGAGTGGTGTAAATTGGAAATGGGAAATTACAGAAAATCTTGGAAAAAATTGTTGAAAATTGTTGGAAATCTTCGGACATTTTTGGAAAAGAAATCTCTGAAAATCACTGAAAATCTATGAAAAATTCCGGAAATCTCGAATGGATATTGACGGAAATGTATTCAAAATCTCTCGCAATCTTCTGAAATCATGGGACATCTAAAGAAATCCCTGGAAATCACAAACAAATCTTTGCAAATCTTTGCAAATCTACTGAAATCATCGAGATTCATCGGAATAGATGATCTGCTGGAAATTAAAAAAAACATTCACTGGCGAAAATGTTCGGAAATTCTCAGAAATCTTCGGCGGTAATCTCTGAACATCTCTGGAAATAACTAAAATTCTTTGGAAATTCCCGAAAATCTTTGGAAATCTTCTGACATTTTCGGACAATGAATCTCTGGAAATGACCTGCAGAAATACAATAAAACAGGAAAAATTGGCGGTGCTGGGGCGTTACGTGTTAAGAAATCTACTGTAATCTTCAGAAATCTTCGGACATCTCAGGAAATCACTGGAAATCACCAAAATCTTTGCAAATTTCCGGAAATCTTTGGATATCTACTGAAATCTTCGGGAATCTTCGGGAAATAAATCTCTGTAAATCACCAACAATCGATTACCGGAAATTTTCGGAAATCTTCAGAAATCTATCGAAACTTTCGGAAATCTATAGAAATTTTCGAAAATATTTGGAAAATTCAGAAAATATTTGGAAATTTTTGGTTATCTTCTGAAATCCCGGAGATCTTGGGACAATAAATCTTTGGAAATTACAAGAATAAATTTCTGAAATATACTAATATCTTCGAAAATCTTTAAACCTCCCTTACCCTCATGGCTCTGGCCAGGCCCAAAGATGTGCCTGAGCGGAAATCAACAGCAAATTCAGAAATCTGTTAAAATTAGCGAAAATTGTCTTCAGAAAACGACGGGAATTTCGGAAATCTTTTGAAATCTTTGACCAACGCTGGAATATCAGCTAAAATCATATATTATCTCGAGAGCAAATCACTCTCTCTCTTCTGTACACTTTTCTTGAATCATTCTTGGAAAGTTTCCAGCATATATTACCGACGTTCTTATGAAATTTTCAGAATCTTTTCAACCTTTGAGAATTATTGTAATTTTTGTAAATCGAAATCATAGATATAGAAATTATAGAAAATGTGTATGAATTGTCCTTATCATCATGTTTTTTTTCAAATCACTGGAAAACTCCCCGGAATCACCGAAATTCACAAATCTTTTATATCTTCGGTACTCTCTTTGTAATTTCTCGGAAATCAAAATCATCGATACCGAAGGAAATCACAGGAAATTATTAGAAATTGTTTTATCCTTATGATTTTTTTGGAAATCAGTGAAAATATCCGGAAGTAACAGCTGAAATCAAAGTTGTCCAAATTTCTTCTGATTTCCACAAACTCACCTTTGGTTCGTGTCCCCACTACGCATTCGCGTCTCTAGCATCTCTGACTTCTCTGACAGCGTCTCTCTCTCTCTCTTCTCCGCTCGTTCCAAGAAAATCCGCGCACTTCGATCTGACAGCATACAAACAACACGCACACGAACGCCCGACGCGAATACGCAAAAAAAAAAACCGCCACCGGCGCGCAGACGTCAGCAACAACAACACACACACACACACACCGAACACCGAGCGTTTGTTGCGTCGTCCGCCAGTGCATCCACCTTTTTGTGTCCGCAGCGCTGCAGCCGCCAGTCGCACACAGCAAAACCAAAAAACCAGCCAGAATCCAAAATCCTCGAACTCGCTCGCTCGCATTCCCGGCCTAACACCATTCTTGTCCACATCGGTCGTCCATTTGTCCCAGTCGAGAGCATCTTTGGCGCGCGCGCGATCAACACACGAGACACCTCGAAAAGTTGCCGACGACTTGACGAGACACAAAGCCGCACTCGCACACACATACATACACGAGCAATACAAACTAGTCGCGCGACGCCGGAATTGTGTGGTTTTTAGTTTGGCCTGCATAGAACCAAGCAAAGGCCTACCCCAATATCCAACCAGCCCAAACACACCAACACAACACACAACCGACCGCCAAGATGCTCGGCCTCGAGAACCCCGAAGAGATCCTCATGATCCTGGACCAGTACACGGCCAACAAGAAGAAGGAGATACCGAAGGAGCTGGACGAGTATCTGCTGTTTGTGGCGCGCACCGGCGATCCGGTGTACCAGTGGCCGGCCATCCAGTATCTGTTCCGCGAGAAGCTGATCACCGTGATCCGGGACTTCCACGACACGACGCCCAGCATCGAAGGTAAGCGAGTGAGAGATGGTTTTTGGATTGGATTTTGTGCAATGTGCAATTGAGGTTAGGCGAGGCCCTTCGCTTGAAAGCGCTTCGACTTCGCCGAGGTATTCAAGGACCCGAAAACCAATTGTAATGATGAAGTTTTGTTGAATGAGCGGCGCCTCAATGATTCTGGTTAGTTGATTTGAAATGTCGCACCTGTGGCTAAGCGCGAGTCCTAATCAATAGAATGGTGTTCATATGACATACGACAAAACTGCATCATTACAAGTTGTGTACTAGGGGTGAGCATTGAAAACTACGATTATGTTACGAGAGGCATCTTTGTCCTAACGCGTTGACATAATGTCTTGAAATATGGCTTGTCTTGTTCAGATGTCTACTCGGTCATTTTCAGACAAAGTCAGTAAATTCAGTAAACAATCAGTAAATTAATAGAGAGGTCAGACAAATTTTATGAAATACGGAGGTCAGCAGTCATGTATTTATTCTAATTGAACTGTTCGTTGAAAAACATCTTACCTGCGGGGCCTTGATTTCCAGAGAAGATTCACATTCATTGGAAATGGAAATGATTCATTTGGCTTCTAACTATTTGTTCTGACGCCTCGAAGTTGTGCCGATTTCATGTTTTCCAAATTTGGTTCCAATAAATCGTTGAGAATACTATAAATTTCTCTACTATAAGTTCTCTTGTCGCCAGAACAAAAACCTCATAATTGCAGAAAAATGTACGAAAATCAGTGTGGTCAAGTCAAGCTTTTTCGAAACGTCAAGATTCTGAGTGTCAACGTCCACACTATGGGCGCTACAATGCTCGAATTATAGATATTCAAAAACACAATGGTTTGACCGAAATTGTGAATGTTGAAAATATGTTTTCTCATTATGTTCAAGCATTGAATTTGAAGGCCCAATCAATTCAACTTTTTCGGTTAAGATATCTCCTTTCACTACTATGTTTCAGGTATAGATTATTGGCTCAGAGGTCAGTAAGTGAGTAAATCGGCTCAGGAAGAACCAGTAGGCACCCTGGTAGAGTTTTAAGAGCAGCTACAAGTGGCCAAATCACAATTTGTAATTGTGTTGTCTGGTTGTTCTTTGGGCCCCAAGATGTCGATGTACGTAGTGAAAAAGAGCATTCGCGGAGAATGCTCTGGTACTTCTGAAATATTATTTTAAAAGTGTAGTTCACTTTGTAATGTTAATCATTGCACGTCATAATGTAAACACATTGCTACCGAAAAAACTAGGGGCCTTGAATTTCAATCAAACAAATTGAAGTAGGAAACAGTTTTCAGGATTTGAACTGAAATGTTTGTCCTAACATGTTTAGCAGTTCTCCGACAGAAAATAACGTGCAAGAATTAAATAAATCGACAAGCATGCATTAAATTTACAAAAATTAGGCCCTTGTTTTTTTATGAGATCAATCGAATATACCCCAATGGACCTACTTTTTATCGCACCAGCGATCTGCGACCTTTGCCTAGTAATGCCAGGAATGTATAACCAGCGATCAGTGGAAATCCGAATGGATTATATTGAACCGTTCTCTAGTGACAATGACCATCCTTCGAATTTCACGAACAAATCGTAGTTTTCAATGTGTCTGTGAAGGTTAGTTCCATTTCACCAAATGCCGAACCTGGGTGAAACTCAGTAGTAATAAACTCATCTCTCGATTTTTTCCGTCGCACGCTCGCAGATCTGCCACCCTGTCCGAACGTGGACGCGTTCAACTTCGAGAACCTGAAGACGGTGCTGCTGGAGCGCATCGACTGCTTCCGCTCGGCGCCGTTCACCGTGCAGCGGCTGTGCGAGCTGCTGACCAATCCGAAGAAGCACTACTGCCGGCTGGACAAGTTCATGCGGGCGCTGGAGAAGAATATTCTGGGTGAGTACAGGAGTTTGGTGTGAGAGATTCGATGCATCGTAAATAAATTATTCAGTGACCATATGCGTTGATAAATGCACGCCATTTGGTTCGATCTTTGACATCTATTTATTTTTCTTCATTATTGGATATAAATATAGCAGTAAAATCAGATGATAGATTGTTTAAATCTGTTCTTGTTGTCGAGGAATATTTTAAGAGTATTTTTAAAGCCTTTGTCAATTCGGTGCCAAAATGGATCTAACATATCCTAGTTAATCCCAGTTAATTATTTGACTCACAAACACGTCATACTAATCAGTCTCAAGATAAACTATGAAAGAATATCAATGCACAATACAGCAAAAATGCACTATTTATCACCAAGGCCCGGAAGGGGACAATCCATTCTTTTCCTGTTCATCCTACAGAACATTTGTAACGACGATTATGCGTCACGTTTCCGAACAATTAAAATGAACTATACTTTTTCTCGCCTTTTTCCCCCCTTTTTACACTTTTTTTTTACTTTAGGCCCTTTTTTCATGTATAAGCCCTTTTTTAGTCCCTTTTTACCCTTATTTTCACTAATTTTAGACCCTTTTTTGCCTTTTTTTGTTTTAAAAAATCGCTAAGTTCTTCGAAAAAAAAATCTAAATATTTTTGCTATTTTCTCTGAAAATATACACAACATGTAACGCGACCAGTATTATCCAAACAAATAATGTGCTCAGGGCGATAATTTCACGAAGAACCAATTTCACGTCGTCTTTCAACCAATTTTTACGAAATATCATCAAGAAATCATGGCTTTTAGACACTCTTTTCTAGTTTATAGAAAGTTTTTCACGGTTTTTAGCCACTATTTTAGGGCCCTTAAGTTGCGGGCCTTGTTTATCACTTATTATTGGGCCCGACCCGCGAATATTTTTTACAAGGTTGTAAGTTATAATATTATACCGACTACCTACCCGTACACGGAAGAAAGAGACAAAGCTAGAGCTAACAAGATACGTACGAAGTGTGAGCTTGTATGCTCCATATAAACTTGATATTTCTTGTTGAATTCAGGAAAGATTGATGGCAAACATGCTTATCTTCACGTAACATAGCTTGTTAGCTTTTTAACACCTCGTAACCAGATTATTAGCCATTTAAAGACCTTTTAACACCTCGTAACTAACAAGTTAGATTGTTAGTTAACTTCATAACTAGCTTATTAGCCCTTTCAACATGTCGTTGCTAGTTTGGTAAAATAATATAACTTACAAGCTTCTGGAAAATAATAGCTGTTGTCTTATTTCGAGTCAGGCAATTTGATTCCAAAATTTGCTAGTTACCGGCAAAACAAATGAATAAGAACAAAACATAATTTTGGGAGACTGATAAGCGGTTATTATTAATTCATTACAATTAATTTTCAACCACAAAACTAACCACCTCTCTCCCCCCTCCACAGTCGTCGGCACCATCGAACCGGGTCGCAAAAAGTCCGAGTCCGAGAACGGCGACTCGCTCTCGCTCGACGTCTCGCTGGACAGCGATCTCGATCGCGACGCGATCGCCGCCACGGCCAGCGAGTCGGCCGCCCCCGTTGTGGCCGCCGCAGCGGAGGCTCTCGAAGCCGTCGCCGTCTCGGCCGCCAAGACCGAAGCCGACGCAGCGATGGCCACCGATGACGCCGCCGCCGCCGAGCCGTCGACAACGGCTGCCGATGTCACTGCCGCCGAAGCGCTGCCAAAAGTCGACGAAACGGCTGCCGCTGTTGCGTCGGTGGCGGTGGCGGTGGAGGCGCCCTCAGTGGTGGTGACGAAGGCCAACGGCGACGAAGAGGACGCCGAAATGGCGGATGAGACACCGGCGGCTGCGGCGGCTGTGGCAGGCGCCAGCGGAGACGGTGCCAGTGTTGAGGTCAAGACAGGCGAGGCGACCTCGGCCGAAGCGGCTGCAGCTGACGCGGAGATGGCTGTTGTGGCGGAGCCAGCGGCAGAAGTTGAGAAGGCTGCTGAGGCTGAGGTGCCAGTTGAGAAATCCGCCGAAGACGTGGTTGAAGCTGCCGCCGAGGCAGTCGAAATGCCCGTGGTCGCCGAAGCTGCCGCCGTCGTTGTTGAGAAGACTGAAGATACTGAAGTTGCTGCTGCTGCCGCTTCTGTCGCTGAGCCAATGCAGGCCGATGACACCGATGCTGCTGCTTCATCCGCCGCAGACGCCACTGTCGCCGCTGAGGTGGCGATCGAAACCGAAGCTTCCGCTGAGGCGCCCTCGACCAGTGCCAAGAAGCACGCTCGCGACGAAGCCGATGACGAAGCCAACGCCAGCCCAGCCAAGATGGCCCGGCTCGAGGTGCCCGCCGAGGCGGAATCAACGTCCACCACGACACCAGCGGCGGCTCCGGTTCCCGTTGCCGAGCAGCCCATGGTCGAGTCATCCTCCTCGGTGGCGGATGAGACCGTTGAATCGTCCGAATGCAGCTCCACAACGACCGAAGCGACTGCGGTCAGTCAGTCGGTTGTAACGGAATCAGCTGAAGCTGCTGAGGTCGATGTGGCTGACGCCCCGGCAGCCGAGGAGCCCACCGCTTCCGATGACGCCGCCGTCGCCGCCGAGCCACTCATCGAGGAACCCGAGGCCACCGCAGCCTCCGCAGAGGCCACCGTGGAGAGCAGCAGCGTCTCGGGCGGCGAAGCTCCGTCGAGCATCCGCATCTCCGAGGTGTCGGAGGCGGAGGCGGCAGCTGTGACCGGCTCCCAGGCGGACGATGCGGACGCGGCTGGGAATACCTCGTCGCCGGTCATCTCCGAGCCGGACAGCTCGTCGCCCACGCAGTCGGGGGCCGTGGACGAGGCGGAGCAGTCCGCTACAGATGCAGAGGTTGTTGTGGAGGAGGAAGCGGCAGCTGTGGCCATTGAAGTTCAGGCCGATGGCGCCGCTGAGGTGGCGGAAGTTGCGCAAGCCGAAAGTAGCGTTGTCGAAGCTGCGGAGGAGGAGCCCATCGTTGCTGCAGTTGATCCGGCCGTGGACAGTTCGGAGGTGGAGTCTTCTTCGGGGGCCGTCGAAGCGGCGGCAGCAGCAGAGCCAATTGTCGCCGATGTGGCGGTTGCGGAGGATGTGTCAACCAGCGCGGCAGCGGACAAAGAGGCCACTCCGGCTGTGGTAGCCGAGGAAATGGCCGTCGAGGAGGCTGTCGTTACTGAGGCTGAGGCGGTCGCTTCTTCGGCCACCGCTGATGATGACATGGCCGACAAAGAGGCGGCCAGCGTCGTCAGCGTCGATGCAGCGATGGGCGAATCGAGCGAGGCCATGGAGGCGACTCCCATCATTCCGGCCGGCGCCGCGGTCGCCGAGGTGGCCGCTGAGGCAGCCATTGCTGATGTCCCGTTGGACGCCGAGGTGGCCGAGGCTGCTCCGGTAGTTGCTGCGGCAGCCGCCGCCGTCGCCGGCGAGCAGATGGAGGTGGACGAGTCCAACTCTGCCGACTCGATGGACATCTAAACGCGGAGACTGAAGAAGACCACGAAGTGATGGAGTGTGTGTCGAATTTCTTTTTTATATGTAAAACTCGTCGTCGTCGTCGTCCCCCGAAAAAAAAACTCTACACTCCCAAAAATCACCCCATGAATGTCGCCCCCAAACCCTCGTCGTCAACCACCCACAAGAAAATATTCTTCCATAAACATACTCGAGGAGAAAACGCGAAACACCGACCGATCCACACAAAAAAAAACGCATACATTCACACTACACAACACTCTATGACTAGAAATATGATGATAGTATTTAACTCACAGACAGAAACAGACAGTTGGTGTTTTTCTTTTCTCGTTTTTATTATTTAAAATTCGTTCGTACATAATCCCAAAATCTGCATAATCGGATACAAATTAATAAATGTGGAAAAGCCAAAAGTGCGAAAAATGAAATGACGCGCAGTCAGTGTGGGACGGGCCAAGGCGAATTTGTGTATATTCTACCGAATTTATAAGTTAGCAGGGCTCCCATACCGCATATATTTCATATATTTCATATATTTCGGAAATTTGTCATATATTGCATATATTTAGATACAAAATCATTTATCCATATATTTTGACTATACATTTTCATATAATTTTCATATATATTTCATGTTTTTTTTCATGTATCACAAAATAACCATAAAAACCGATAGAAATGACTTGAAATCCATGGAAATATCCAGAAAATTTTCTAAATTGCCGGAAATCGTCGAAAATCATTGTAATTTTTCCACAAAAACCTTGAATAATCCCTGAAAAACGCTAGAATTCATGGAAAATATTCAGAAATTCCTTTAAATTACTAGTAATCGTGAAACATCTTCGGAATTTCTCTCTAAAAATATACGAAAATCTTCAAAAATCGCTAGATTTCATTGAACTAATCAAAAAATATAAAAAAATATTGGCTTTGAGAAATAAATATTACGAAGATTTTTGGCAATTTCCGAAGTGTGTACATTTGTACATTTTGTGTACATTTTGACGGCCGGAAAGTACAAATGTACAAATGTATTTTCCGGGTGCAATCACCGGTGGAAGTGAGTTTATTTTTCTCTTTGTTCCTATCATTTTTTCAAGATATTGCCAAAACATACCTAAGTTTGAAAGCTAATAACTTTGTCATTTCGCAAAAGTTTTTTATCAAATAGAGCATATCTAAAAGATCATATAGTCGAATAGAAATTAAGGAAAAAAAAGTTAAATTGTCTATTGGGAAGAACCGCAAATTAACAATTCCATAATATTTTTTAGGTCGATATCATTTGCGGGAATCGTCCTCAGATTCTTCGTATCCAAAATAACAAATAAATGTTGACTGTATTTCAATCTACTCCAATACAAAATTGCATGTCATTTAAATTATGATTTTTTATTTGTATTGAACGTGTCTATTTGAACTGCCTGTTA
>CAXHKQ010000151.1:0-28906 GCA_964017145.1 Agrocybe praecox
ATCAGCGTTTCGGCGGCGGTGTCGACGGAGAGGCCGACGCACAGGGCCTCCTCGCACATGACTTTCAATTTTTCTAACGCGTACTGTGGAGGGAAAAAATCAGAAGCAGAAAGGTTAGATTAAAATCGAATGAAACTGATTTGGATCAGCTATTTTCTCGGTCTTCAAGGATCTACTATTACAAATGTGATCCTAGGCACTAGGTGAAACAAATCTCCAAAAAGCCTTGTCTTTAAATCCTTGTAGAATTATCAAAAAACTTGAAATGTAGATTCGAACTCATAAGCAGAACAGAAGGAATTTGGAACATTTGTACCCATGGAGTGTGACACTGAACACATTTTTTCACATCCTAGGATATCGTCGTCTTCCTTCCTCCAATGAACAATTACCTTATCAGCGGCGGCGAGCAGATCGTCGGCCATCTTCTCTAAATTCGGTGATTTCCCTGTGTAGATGAACCGCAGCATCTCCTTCAGCACGTCCTGATCGACATCGATGATGGCCACTTTGTTCTGCTTGCGCTCCTCCATCTCGTGCTCGAACATGGCCGCAAATACCGGGCTGCGAGCTGCGATTGCAAAATGAGGAAGGTAAATCGTTAGTTACACCATCCAAGGACATTCAGTGGAAATATTCGATTTTTTAACTCAATAGAAGGGAAACAGCACACATAAAATGAATTCAAATTTTAATTTGACTGTCCATGAGAGTTTACCGGGTTCAATTCAATTTTCAATTCAAATTGATTGAAGACCTACCAACAATTTACAAATGATATCGTCTGCAAGGGTGAATCCTTCACAATTGACACGTATAATCTTTATATCAGAGACGTGTACCTAAAAAGGTCAGAAAACATCACTTGAAGTTGTTCAGAACGAAGGCTTCATCAATTAAGTCACCCACTGAATGAAATTGTATTCAAGACGTCAGTATTATCATCTTATTCTCCAATACTCACCAGCCAGAATCGCCTTGTGCGCCTGGTACTCGCGTCCCTCCACCTCCAGCGTCACATCGCTAAACCGCTCATTATCGAAAAGATTGCCAGATCCTCGCTCAGCTTGCACTCGGGCACCTTGAACTGCACGATATTCGATTGGCCGCTGATGTTCACGCTATCCGCGACCACGCTCACCTCGCAGAATATCGTCAGCTTGTCCTCAGGCAGCAGGCCGTTGGCCTCGTCGAGCAGAAAGTCGCGGCGGATGAATTTCTTGAAGCCCCAGTCCTTGCCCTGCACGAATCGGTAGGCACTGCGGAATGAGATGGAAGGGGTTGGTTTTATTAGTCTTCGAATCAATATTTGAATCCATGCATTGAGTTGGAAATATTTCAAACTGAATTCAATCATTTTTAGGTGCAAGAGCAAGCAAGACAAGGCTTTAAATTGAATTCTTCTGACGAAGTAAAATTGAGGTTGTACAGACAAATCAGTATGCTGTTTTGCGCTTAATTTATTCGTCAGTCTGAATTGAAAAGGACTCGAAGAACGTTGGAAGTACCCACTCTTTATTCAACTATTCATTCACTTATTTGGGTGAATGTCAGCACTAAATCACTCTTGTAATTCCCGAACTTACCGCTGTGATTCCATGGCTTTCGTTTCCTCGCGCTTCGCGTTCAGTATGGAGAATTTGAATTTCGCCCGCACCTCCGACTTGTTGCAGGAGACGAGCAGCAGGTACAGCGACAGGTAGTCTTTACTTTCCTCATCCAGGCCCTTCGGGTTCACCCGTAAACACCTGCGCCGCAGAGCATAGAAATCATAAACGATGATTAGTCACTTGCGAAAGTCATATCAAGGGGCTGTTGTTCCACTACTCACCATTTGAGCTTGTCATTGGCGCCGGCCGAGAACGTGGACGACTTGAGCACCTCGCCCATTTCCTCGCGGCAGAAGCTGAAATTGTTTATCGTCCACATGTAGCTGAATTTCACCACCTTCACCTGTGCGTGCGAAAAGTGAAAGAGAGCGCAGAGACACGAAGGTTGAGCAAACGAACGATTTCTACTTGTGTCGTCGGTTTATGGGGAAGGGAAACGAAGCGACGATGTGAACACATCGGAAACAATGAAGCGACGAACACGCACAAAATTCAAACGCTCTCGCACACGCATGAGTTGCTCAACGCATGAGCATAAACGCCTGGCCCCCAAACATTATGCGAACGCGCTTCGGACGTCGGTTACGAAATCGCCGCATTTCAAGTGAAACCCGGCGTGTCGCTGTGTTTCACGTTTTTAGTTTTTTCGACAGTTCGTATGGAATTGCGCGCGGACAATGGACACACGCACACACACACACCGACTCCGATGATCGTGCAACGAGCGTGTGTGTTTATCTGTGTGTGACATAACCGAAAAGAAAGTCGGTGTGTGTGTTTGAATTTGAACGCACGCTGCTCTGACCCAAATGGCTGCAATGGCGATCTGGGATACACACACAGAAACGTGAATGTAGATCGATCTCGCCGTGTGTGGGTGGGTGTTGGGCCAGATCGGCGGCCGGCCAGCCAGCCAGCCAGCCAGAGAGAGAGTTGGCGTCCGAACGTTGGTGACGTAACGACACGAATCGCAGCTGTGCGGCGAGCGGCGAATCGATGTGTGAACATTATTGGCATCGGTGCGGCGCGACTCGGACTCGAGCTTTCTCGCGTGTTTATTTACATAATACACATGTTCGGCCGTGTGCGAACGCCTGGGCACGCTTGCATGCAAACACACGGCGTGAGTGGCGTCAGTAGTGACGCAAAAAAAGAGAGTGCAGTTTTCGACTCTTGCATATGCCAAATGTTGCAGTTCAAAGTGAGGCGCATGCAGGCAACATACAACATTAACATATGCTGCCTGAGCGAGTGAGCGCCACAGATGGGCGCCCGAGATGCGCAGACGAGATGGAACTTTCGCCCTCGCAGCGCAGACGAGAAAGTGCACTGTGCATTTCCGCATTTTCACACGACACACACACGGCAACATAAGTTATGATTTGTGAAACAGGCAAAACATGCGCAGACAAACTCGCTGCATGGCGCCTGGAACAACCACAGCACGTGTCTGCGAGATTGTTACGTGTAATATAAATATAGTTTAACACATAAAACATTCTGCGAATTGCTCCACCTTACTTTTATACTGAGAGCCAAGGTAATATAAATATCCAACAGACCACTATGAACTATGACTGTTACGTGTGATATGAATTGAGTTTGCGAAATAGAACATGCATTCTCCAACATTCTCCGAATGGCTCAACCATACTTTTATGTTGAACCGAGGTAATATGAATATCCAAAGGACAAATCTGACTTGTTCATCGTTACGTATGATATGAAGGAAGTTTGCAACATAACACAATAGTAATCTCCGAAATTCTCCGACCATACTTTTATGTTGAAACGAGGTAATATGAATATCCAACAGACAACTATGACGTGTTTATCTTTAAAAAACGCCATCAAAAACGAGATTGAACTTCAACAAATACATGTTGCATCCAATAGAGTCTCCCCAAATGGCTCAACTATGCTGAACCGAGCGCGCAGACGCATAATCATACACACACGCAACACGCAACGCCGTCATTTTCACACGATTTGCTTGCGCGTGCTCACGCGCATAAGGCACTTTCATTTTCCCGCAGTTTGGCGGCACAATCTCACGTCGCCACCGATTACGATTGATCATAATATTGACGTAATGGGCGCGCATGTGCCGCGCACGATCGCATAGCATAGCTAGAGGTGTATGTAAACGTGCGCGAGTGTGTGTGCGAGTGTCAAGCGCCAGTCAAGCCAATTTGCAAGCGCCAATTCGTCCGAGCCGAACGCATTTGCCCCCCCGCATCAAGCGCACGTGCGCGCTTGATTCGCGCGCTCTCCAAATGTAAAAGTCCGGAAAACATGCTGAACAGCAGCAGCAGTCGCTCGCCGCCGCCGCCGCCGCCGCAGCATAAAGGAGAGAAATCGATTCATAATTTATATGATTGTAAAATGGGTAAAATTGAACGTGTATGCGGAGCCTACGGCTGCGTGCGTGCGATCGCGCAAGCGCACGCGCACGCGTTCATGTGTTGGATAACACGAAAACCGTCTGCATATGTCTGTGCATATGTCGGTGTACACATCCAAAGGTGCGAGCGCGCACGCGTGCGATTTCTTTGCGGGTGAAATCGACGCTGTCGCTGTGTTTGTAGCAATAATAACGAGCGGCGGCAGGCGGTTCGTTCGTTCGTTCGTTGGTGTGTGAGAGAGTTTGAAAGCGCGCGCGCGATTCGTGAACGGGCAAACGTGCCGAATGACTTGGCGACGACGGCGCCAGACGACGATCAGACCGACACGCCAGAACAGCGAGTCGATAATTCGCCGAACCGTTTATGCTCGCGCGTTGAGGTGCCGCCAGTTAAATTTCGTTTCAATTCGTTCACACCAAATTTGCACACAATTTGCAACATGTGTAAACATGCTGCCGAGATCGAATGGGAGTGGTCACCACGACATTTGCCCGGTTCTCTCCGTTCTTCTGGAGCAGCGGTAAACGATGTTGAAGTCATTATTGTTATTACTATCGAGCTTACACGAGTACGTGCTTGTATGCTGCTGCTGTTGCGCGTAATTGCCCGCCCGGCTCAACGGCTCAACATGTGCATGACGACATCGGCGCTGCCACGTCATCATCGACGGTCTGACATAACATATGTGCGAAATGTGCACGCAACACGCACGCACGCTCATCATTTATATAGTGCTAAATTATGTAAACTGTTCCAAGACACAGGGACCACTGACGAGAACGCGCGCCGAGATCATAAGGAGCATAAATTGCACCAAAGCCGCCGCCGCCGTCGATGCGCATAAAGTCATTGCACTTGCGGCCGTTCCCGTTCTGAATGCAACGCGCGTGCAATTCCGAGTAAATATAACTTGGCGAGCGTGATAAGTTGAGCCGAGCAGATTGTAGCGGCTTTTAACCCATTTGCGCTGGTCCAAAAACTATTAAAATTATTCTGTACTTGGTTGTTCATGAATTCAGGCAACAAAATGTCATTTATCATCTAGGTCGGTTGATGTTTGCATAAGCTATGGATATTCTAGTGGGCGTTCGAAAAAAAAACTCTGTCTGCCCAGCGTCAACACTCGATAACAGCAAGGTTAATGCATATTGGTAAAAGACCAATCTAACATATTTATTTTGTTCCAAATAGGTATCTCTCTCAGGCTAGGCTGCGCAATATTCCAAAGATTAGTCGCCGGAAATGGGTTAATGTTGCACATTCGAACACTTGCAACTGTGTCTCTCTGTTTTCGGGTTCATCGTGTCTCTCGTGCGTGCCTGTCTGTGTGTCTCTGTCGAGCGAAACTCCCGGGGTGAAAAAACACCAGAAGCACACGTCAATGCACGCCCATGTGTCATGCGTTGTTTTGCTGCTGCTGCTGCTGCTGTTTACCCACAGGAGTTCATTGTGCACTGTGCTCTGTGGCGTTTTTTTTCGCAACATATGGCCGGCACAATAATATATCTGACATTCATTCAACAAGTTGCGTCTGCGACATGAAGCCGGCTTTTGGCACTCTGAGGCAGGTGCATCGTCTGAGCTCGAACTGAGCTGCGCTAAACGGCTTCTCGCATCGCATCGATCGCGGAAGTATCGAATTTCGAGTTGCACTCATAAACCAGGCGGCGGCAGGATGCCCCGCCTGACGCGGCGGGGTCGGTGTCGTTTCGGTCGATCGATGAGCGTGTGTGCGGATTGGTGCAATGCACCGGCAACAGGCCCAGACGATGCGCACAAGTCATCGTCATCGGGTTTGTTGAACTCCTGCGATGCGTTGTCGCCGAAGTCGCCGACTTCGTCGCTGTCGGTGCAGTCCACGCACTCACACACACACAGTAAGTAAAAAGTATAAAAAGTATAGCACGCACTCGCATGCACGTGCGCACATGCGTGCTAACGCCCAGAACGAACGAACGAACGAGCAGTGCTTATGTGTGTGGATGATACATACGACGACGACGACGAAACGCATCGTCGTCGACGTCGTCCGGCCGAGACCGGCGAGGCGTCCGTGTACGAGCATAAAACTAGCGCGCTCGAAATTCTATAATCGCATACATGCCGCATACTACAGGGTGGGGCCTCAAAATCCGGAGATGTGAAGTATCGTTTTCGAACATGATTTACATTGCGAAAACAAATAAATGTGAAATAATTTTCTTCTATAAATTGTTCGTTAGACCATGAGGAACATATTCGCTCGAAAATGTCTGCACTTTTTCCAATGAATGTCCATTTATTCAGTCTGCAGCGTCCGCCGGACATTTCCATTGCGTCACGATTTATATCGGCTATGATAAATCACGCAACGAAACAACGACTTTCTATGTGGTTTAGAACGGCTGCAAATTGTAATTGAATCGTGTCCGGAGGCCCCACCCTGTATATCGAGCTGCCGCCACAGAAGCGCAGAAGCACAGGGCGCATTGCAAGTAGCAAGTGCTCGAGCGTTTGCCAAGTTGCGACACACGCAAAAAAATCGGCCGCAACTCTGCGGTCGGTGTGTGTGTCGAAGTGTGTAAAACGATGTTGCAGACTTCGAAGCACATACCAGGTGCATGACATTGTCTTCGAAAGGCCAACGTGGAACGGAAAATATCCACTTTATAATTATTAATCTAGGGTTTCCTTCATCAGTTGTTTGATGAAAGCTTGAGACAAATGCTCCGCAAATGTTCACATCTATTGACGAGTTTCATAAACTCGAGGCGCATTGTCTCGCAGAACTTCGTCCATGAAGTATCAAGTATCCCTTATCAATTGAATTCCGAGGAACCTGGTGCTTGTTCGACGGACTTATTCACTAAAGAGACCGTCGACGACGACGACGTCGACTCTTGAGGCGATTAATATGGAGTGGAGTTCATTCAACACAACGCAGCCAACACAGCTTTATGATATGGCCGTACATGCGAAATATCGGAATACCAAGCGCGTTGCATGCACACGACGTCGATGATTCACCGAGGCTGAATTTCAACTAATACGAGAAGATGGAGCGGCCAGCAGTGAATCATGTTTGTCGGCCTGCATGTGCGCATGTACTGCTGCATTATATACGACGATTGGCGTGTACGGCATTATGTGCGGAATTCTGTGCATCAGACCGCAGCAGCAGCAGCAGAATGCATTATAATATTATTTATTTATTTATACGCAAGCAGGCGGCGCAAAGTGCCGAGCAAGTGTTGCTGCAAGTACGTTCTACGTTCCGCAAGTGCTCGACAACGATGGATGCGCACTGCGCTCAAGTTCAAGGTGAACGAACACACTCTCGGAGCAGCAGCAGCAGAGCGCACTCGAAGCGTCCGACGACGACGAGCACTGAACTGCACTGAATGTGCATCATCATCGGACCGAGCGCGATAACAAGTGTTTGTGTAGAATAATGCGTCTGCAATGTCTGAGCGACGGCGAAGCATTGGAACGATTGCTGGACGTTGTTTGTCGTTTTATGTTGCGCACGCTTGCACGCATAAATCGTGAATAAATCGATGGCTGTTTTTCAGACAATAAATCGCTCTAATTCCTCGACGATTGTCACTTAAATTATAATGAGTTAATTGAGGTATTATTATTTAAATTGATTCGACAGAATCGAAGACGAAACGAGTTTGATATAGGATATTTCCAGAGAAAGCGTCATAATAAAGCAGTTAGTTTGTCATTGTCGACCAACGATAGCCTAGGTCGTCTGTGTATTTACATGCACAAAACGATCTGTAATTGTAACTGTAAATTAGCACACGCGATGATATTGATCGCTACACAAAAAAAAAGCCACCACCAACGCTGCCGTCGTTCCCAAAAACGGTCATATAGAACGTTCTCACATGCGTGCGCGTGTCGGCGGCGTGTCGGCGGCATGTCGGCGGCATGTACGGCGGCGAGGCCAATTTCACATCCGACTCAATATCTACTTAATACACCGTTATGCTGTGAAGGCTTGCCGCGCTTAGCGGAGCGCGCAATTCAACGCGCCCGGCATGAATGCCGGCATCTCGCACATACTTATACACAGACAGCGTCCGCGAATTGGTAAGTCACTCGAGAATGTGTGCGCACACAGTATCATGTACACATACACAAAGCACACACACAGCATGGCTAAATCGTGCGCAATTTTCGAACGATGTGCCAACGACATGACGTATTTATTGTAGCATAAATATACCCCCGCACAGAGAGATCCATTCCGTAACATGGCAACATCATGCGGGCATTTGCAAAGTATTTGCGCACACACATTCACATGAATCTCTCTCGCTTCATTCGCGGTTCGCTGAGTTTTTCGGCGTGGCGTCAGGGGCGCGCATAGTTCGCTCAACTGTACCGCTGCGAACACACGAACCGAAAAATGTGGAACGCGTGAGCTCATTTCTTTTCCGGTCATCTCACCAGAACACCGAACAAGCAAAAACACACTAAACGATGCGACCTCTCCTCCGCCGAACATAGCGGCACATCAACATGTATTGATGTTGGCGCTGTTTGGCGGCCGCTCGGCCAACGACCCCGGATGCTCCAACTCCAAACCAAACAGACAAGTGCTCGAATGTTTGGAATAATTAGTGCGCGCAATAAATACTACACATAGTGTATATGTGAGGAATTCTAGCGGTCGAGAACGTAGCGGATTCATCCATCCATCCATCCATCATTCATCATGATCGCACGCACAGGTGCGGAGAATTTACATAAAATATCTCGACAGAATAACGTACGTGCGTGCGTGTGTCGATCTAGAATGGAATGTGACGAATGACGGTTGGAAGAGGAGGGGGAATCGATTGAGGTTTGATTGCCGGCATCGTCGTTGGCCAGACACCCCAATTTGTCGGTCGGCGGCTTCCGAACGGGTTCATCAATCCGTATCCACAGCGGCAGATTATATAGATTAGATTGACCAAGGCCGCGAAATTCAAGAGGTATTCATTGATAGTTTGAAGTCTTCTATGATGAGTTCATCCTCTCAGGATGTCCCTGGGATATCTATATATCAAAATGAGGGGGTAGTATCAATATGGAATGCTCAGATTTGGATTTTCAGTCTATTCAACCGATTCATTGATGGATGGAAATCCTTCCATGATGTGTTCATCTCTTCAGGATGTTCCTAGGACATCTATAACAAAACGACAAAAGTTGAATCAATATAAAACGCTTAGATATTGATGTTCCTAGGACAATATTATCTCATTTATCACCTATTCATTGAATTAAACCAATTCGTCAGGTCCTCAACATACAGGCCTTGGCTATCGCGACACCAACGCACCACCACCATCGCCAGGCAGAATATTCCGAACGCGAAATGCCCTTCGCGCTGCTGTGGTCGATGTGCGTGCACCCATTCGAACTTGAACTCTTCGCCGGGCCGGCTGTACTAGCACACGATAGGCGCGCACGAGTGTGCGAGTGGCAAATACGCGCACGCACCGCACCATCTAATTCTCTCCACGGCTGTTGAGGCCATAGCACGCACACGCATGTGGTGTAGCGCATACACATGACGGAGCATTTAAAATACGCCGACGTCGCCAGACAATGTTCGCGCTCGGGCGCAATGCGCGCTACATTCATGTATTATGTTTAGCAAATACACACTCGCGCTCTCGCGCGCGCGCACGTATTTGCGTTGCTGCGGTTTGATGTTGAGTGCTGGTGTGCTGACTGGCTCTGGTGGTTGTGTCGTTCTCGCTCGGATTCGCAACGCACCAAGCCCAAGTTCAACGCGGGACAAATTCAAGGTAAACGGCGTACGCGAACGAAGCGAACGAACACAGTTCGTTTGTGTGCTGTGAGCACATCGCGCGGCCTCCGCACATATGAAATACACACGCCCAACACCGACACACCGACACACCGCACACATACCTATAAACACGCACATAGAACGCGAGCACACACACACACACACAGCGAAATGCGTGCGTGCGTATCCGTCGTCGAAAAAGAACGACGGCAAACGACGTCAGCGATGTCGTCTTCGACATAGCACGCGGCGTTATGTTGTGTGCGTATACAGTTATGGCGATAGTAGTGCGAACAACTGAACATTTGATCGAAAAGACCAATTTTGACATGTTAGGATCGAGTAAAAGCAATTCGGTACATGCAAAAGCTGTGTATTCGTAGATGGAACAGTTGGAAAATGGAACGACATTAAGTTTGCTGACTATATGGTTTAGCAGACTATATGGTCTCATCTGCATAACATTATCACGGGACTTGTTTAAGTATCGACCACTTAGTTCATATTATCATGCTAGTTATCATTTGTTCGTATTTCTTCTGCCACAACTGTGCGTATATGCGCATCGCTACGCCATCGACGCCGATCTGAGCCAGACGATGTCCTGCCGCACGCTAAATTGCTAAAGATGTGCGCGCAATATGTTGAGCCATTGGCGATCAAAAAGAAAACCGGCCCCTAAGACACCAAAGCCAGCACGGCGAGCAGACGATGCAGACGAGGCACAAAACAGGCCCATGCTGCTGCTGTTATGTCTAGTGGGGCTATTGTCGAGTCAGGCGCATGTGGCCGGTTGGCGTGTTCAATAAAAGATAATGCACTGCGCCACAATGCAGCACCACTGCAGCATTGAATGGCGACCGGCGACGGCACGTTGACCAGTTCTTTTGCTCGACACTCGACGTTGTCGTCGTGCCGATGCGAAGAGCATCAATCCACACATTGTCGGGCATCGCAGAGCACAGGAAATGAATTATGAAAAATATCGACCGTGCTGTTCATGCAGACCAGAGCACATCTGCCCTTCAACATATCATATTTCCATACAAACAATGCACTCTTCGAAACGTGTTCGAATTCTGAGCTATCGCAAAAGCGCGAATGGCGGCGTTCCAACAAAAAGTGTCATTGGTTACACATGTAACATGAGTGTCTTATAACTCCAATGTGAAATTTGGAACGCTGAAAAATCGAACTCTTAAAATAAATCGCGATTGTCGCATCGAACCATATTGCATATGATAACATTTGATGAGCTTAGCTTACCTGTGTGTAACACCAATTCTCGGCGACCGGTGTGTTGGCTTCGGGCAGGGGCGGGGACGGAACACGACTCACGGCCATCGTATGGCAACTGAGGCTGTTGCTGATGGCGTTGCTGCCGGTGCTGCTGCTGCTGCTCTGATGATGCTGGTGTTGATGCTGGTGATTGCCGTTGGTAGGATGTTGCTCTCGCTGTTGCTGGTGATGCTGGTGGTGTTGTTGTTGTTGTTGTTGGTGGTGATTCTGTTGGTGCTGCTGTTGCTGTTGCTGCTGCTGCTGCTGTTGATGGTGATGATGGTGGTTGTGCTGATGGTGGTGCTGATGCTGGTGTTGCTGCTGCTGATGCTGCTGCTGATTGGCAGGGTGCTGCTGCTGCTGCTGCTGCTGCTGTTGTTGCTGGTTGTTGTGGTTGTTGTGGTGCGGATGCGGGTGGTTTTGGATGCCGGCGTGGGCGCCGCCAACGGCGACACTGCCACTGTTGTTGTGACTCTGGCTGTGGCTGCCGTTGCCGTTCAGACCAGAACCGCTGCCAGAACCGCTGCTGCTGGAGCTGCTACTTCCGGCTGGGGAGCTAGAGCTGCTACTCGAGCTGCTAGAGCTGCTGCTGCTCGAACTCGACGTGCTATGTTGCAGATTGGAAGTGACTCGGGCCGTCTGGATTGCCGGGCATTCGCTGACAACCGGCAACCTGAAGAAGCAAAGGCAGAAGAGAGAATATGGTCAGAAAACAATTCAGCGGTTCAACGTGTTTTGCCAACACGCAAATGTCGGTTATTAAATTAAACGGCGCACACTGCAACCGCGCGCACAATAACACACACACACACGGGGATGAATAGAACAATAACTCAACCACCTGCTGGGTTTCTGCAGTACAGCCAGAAGCATGATGGCCCTTCTACTGCTGCTGCGTCTGCGCCACATGTCGTCGCGCAACTGTCGACGGTCGACGGCCGAAGTTGGCGAGCAACGCAACCAGAGCATGAGAACCGCTTTTCGGCTTGTGGGTATTTTAGTAGTTTGTATGCGAGTGCGAGTGTGTGTGTTTGGTAAGCTTGTGGCTGGCACTATCAGCACCACACACACAAACACAAGCTTTATGACCGCCGCCGTTCGTGATTGAAGGCGACGAAACACGGAGCAGAGTACCATTAAACAAACAACACACGATAACAGCCCGTAAAATTCACACACACTCACACATCAAAGGGTACACACTCGTTATAATGTGTGGTTGTCGTCGGTGGTCACAAGTCTGTTGTTTCCTCCCGAAAACTACTTGACTCGTTGGTGTGTCGGGTCGGATGCCCTTGGCGCTGGTCGAAAAGGCCGTTGGCATTAGCAGCGACCGAGCGAGCGCGCGGCGTTCGCACGACATCGCGCGAGCGCGCATCATCAGCAGTGGTGCTGGTTTGCCCGTGAACGGTCACGTATGGGCATGGTCATTGCGACGACGACATTGGGGAGTCATCAACATCGTCGGTTGTGCTCTGCGCTTCGAACAACATTCGTTTGGTCACGTTGGTGTCAGATTTTTTGACACAATTGGGCAATAAAACCCGAAGCGAACCTCGAGAGTTGAACGCGGAGATACGATATGTGATGGGTGGCAATACGTGCGAATGTATAGTTCCTATGTAACATCATCAAGGTGAGTAATCAGTAGGCACGATGGCTCAGGTTGGCTCAAATAGACATCCAATAACATGGGCTGTTCTTCGTTATTTGCTCGTATGACAAGGATTTGTAGACGATTTCATTCTCGTTCGTTTGAGTATTTACACATTATTCTAACTCAATCCAATTACAAGTTATAGTCTCTATTCCTAACACGAAATGCAAACATTTTGTATGGGGAGTGAAATATAATAAATACATGTTTCGTCCTCGGTATGATGGACATAACTTGTCACTAGATTTACCTAGAACAATGTTTCAATACTCAAATGAAAGACAATCAAATCGTCTACAAATCCTCGCCATTTGAAAAAAATAAAACAATGTTTGTATGCTAATTTGATCGGTAATTTCTCCATATGCTAACAATCAATATGCTAACATGAAGAACAAGTTGTGCAAAAAACCGTGGATAACACTCTAATGTCTACAAATTAAAAAATGTTGTATAAAAAAAAAATCCCGATAACTGTTCGACTAATCACCCTCAACTTCCGGGTCTCTCTATCCACAAAATCACACCGCCAAAACACACACTCGCGAACGCAAATAAAATTCTGCGATAGATCGCGCAAATGACCTAGATATACCTCTACTAATATCGGCGCTTTAGCGTGCCTCACGAGCTATTTGTGTGCTCGAGAGAGTACGATGTGTGTGTGTGTGTGTGTGTGACAACAATAAGCCACCGCAAAAAATACGCACGCTGTTATCGGTTGAATGACATACACTCATGCACACCAATAGCATCGCACTCTCGTCACGACACATCGAACCAGCAGCCAGCGCGCCAGTTAAATTGAAAATTCGGGCATTTACACACACTCACACGCTTCACGGGTTATCGTACGTCGCCGACGACAACGACATCAACCGACGACGAATGTCTTTAGTACAATGTGAGCAAATAAATATACCCGAAAAACCATACGCACGTCGCACGTCGCTTGTTTCAGTCAACCGACGACGACGATGAACTTGAAGGTTCAGTCACACTGCCAAAGTCGACAGGCGGCAGCGGCGGCGGCACCCGAAAAATCGTGCGTGAGCGTGCGTGCGTGCGTGTTGATGACCCTGGGCGTGCGTGCGCTCGCTTGGAAGACACAAACGCCAAAAATCGTTTGAGTCGTCCGCAACGTTGGACTTCGACGCACTTACACATGAGCATATTGCAAATTCACACGTGTCCGAGACACGAAGAGTTCTCGCGTCGCGATACCACCACCAAATAACAGCGGGCGCTTAAACGTACACACGCTGCGGTCGACGACCTCTCTGATACGTGTATGTGTACATTCAGTATGTGGGTACACAGCAGAACAAACACACACACACGCGCCCGCGAAAAAACCACCGCACGCTGATATATTTTTATACGCGTGCGCGCCGCGCGAATGAGCGCCTGGAATGCGAGCGAGCGCAAAAACGTTTGGCGCTGCGTCTTCGACGACGCGCCAACGATCGCGGTTATTCGGTCGGAAATTATGCTCGCACATTGAGATGAGTCGACGACGGCTGACAACGGCGGACGATGACGAAGTGACGACAATCTGTGTCGGTTCGCACCGCGCGTTCTGCATAAATTACGGTGTCGCACTCGTTAACTCGTAATTATTTTTCAATCAACGGCTCGTAAACCGGCTGGTTTTTGCGCAACATAAATATGCTGCGCTTTTTGTTATACTCTGTTTGCGAGCATCGTGTGCGGTCATGAGGCTGGATGGTGCTACAACCTTGCTAATATTATGCTGTGACAACGCATCAGCAAGCATAAATATGCATACTAATATGCGCAGAGCACACTTCGGACCACCGTACCAAACATGCAGTGTTTATGTGCGAGCACGCACGCGCACACACAAGTTATTGTCACACACACAGACCGCAGCAGCGCATTTGGTCATAAATTAAATGCGCGCATCCGCGGAGTCGCGAACCGAGAAGACAAAAGCCGTGCGCCCGTGTTTGTGTGCACACACACTTTAACTTTAAACCAATAAGCACTTTGGGATTATGTTTGTGTGTGTGTGTGTGTTCAACGACGTGCGTGCCGTCCGAAGAGACCACACACGACGATGGCGTGTGTGCGTGTCAGCGGCGACCGCCGATGGACCACACAACACAATGTGCAGTGCGCAACATATGCATTATACAGCAGAAACAGCAGCCACTGCAGCCACTGCAGCAACCGCGCATCAGCAAATGCAAGTGTGTGTGTGTGGGCATTCCTTGCGGGCGCGTACTCGCTTTCATTCGCGACCGCGTCTGCGGTCCGTCATGTGTCGTAATGTTTCATTGCTATCTGATCACAAAACCGCGTCCGACAAGTCCGACGATGGACAATCGAAACCGCATCACATATGCGCACACACACACATGTCGCCGACGAGGACCAAAGACCACCGACGATGTCAGTCGGTTCTAGTGTGTGTTTGTGCGTGTTCATGCATATGCATATGCGTTTCGGTCGCTTCTGAGCGGTTCGTTTGGGGTTCGGGTCATTTGTTCCACGAACTTAATTAATATTCGTGCGGCCGGAGATTTGAAATCGCGCTGCGCAGCGTGCCCCTCTGGAGTCAAATGGTTCGTCGTCAACTTTCGTTATTAGCTCTGCGAAGGGAGAGTTGCCTATGCAATCTGCTTCACATATTAGCAGAGGCATTCACAAGTCAAACACAGACACTGTACGCGCTTATACTTATGGAGCATGCGCTGCGCAACAACCGCACTCTATGCACACATGTGACCGCGCACATATTTATATGTTTCACTGTACTATGTACTCTCTCTCTGGGGCTCCCTCGAGCTGCCTGTAAATATTGGAGCTACCTCCCGCACTCGACACCAGAAGCACACACACAAGTAAAGTTGCAACAGCGGCAGCGGCACCGCGAAAGGCGGATATGAAAGTAATACGCGTCGCACATTAGAGCATGTGTATGTGTATGTGTTCATGTGTGCTTTTCGCTTAGCGCTTCTCGTTTACGTCGGTGCGCGGTGCTCAACTTTCATGTGTGTGATCACTGCGTATGTGTGTAAATGTTTCGGGGCGCTCGTCGAGCGCCGACGAGCGCACAGAAACACACAAAAACTGAACTGAACTGGGCACGATTGCAGCTGAAGCATGCGCGTTGTTGGTTGGAGAGAGTACGCGATTTCCCGTACATCAGTGTATGTAGTATGTAAAACCTCGAGTGCGCGACGATGTGATGACGCGC
Source organism: Agrocybe praecox (assembly GCA_964017145.1). NCBI lineage: Eukaryota > Fungi > Basidiomycota > Agaricomycetes > Agaricales > Agrocybaceae > Agrocybe > Agrocybe praecox. The sequence continues at coordinate 15,971 of CAXHKQ010000151.1, forward strand.
GGGGGCGATGTGATTAATTGAATTGAACGAGCTAGCGCATGTACTCATTGTGCGCATATGCAACACTCATTCACTGCGTGTGTTGTGCTCACTGATATATTTAACACGCGCGCGCTAGAAATCGAGCTTTCCCCTCAGACACACATTCAATCCACTCACACACACTTTCGCGTCGCTTCGCGCCTAGCTTCGTCACTTTACCTGGCCGCAATTTCCATCAAAATTTGCCGGTACAGATTCGGGTACTCCTTGTGCAGCATCACGGACATGTCACATTTGTGCTTGTTGTATGTCGCCCGGCAGGTGGCGCACGCGGACGTCCGCTGGCTGGGCGCTCCACACTGCGGGCACAGCGGCGGCGCGGATTGCATTTGGAGACGCGGAGCGCGACAGCGACGCATCCACGCGGATGCAGTTGGCGTTGGCGTTGATGGTTCGATTTTGAACGATTTTCAATCGTTTTTAATATTGAATATCGGGGTGCTGAGACAGACGGAGACGAGCCGATGAACGAACGCACGTGCGTTATACAACACGAAGATCGAAGCGCTCGACAGGTTGGCTTGCTTGCCCGAGAAACGGAGACGCAAAAAACACCGTACCGCACTCGCGAAAGGCCGACGACGGACTGAACGAACGAACGGTTGGAAACGCGCGTTGCTTGCTGACTGGCTTGGTTGAGTCGCACAGCACAGCATTAACTCAGTCGCTCGCGCTCGCACGCTCACTTGCTCAACGATCGAGCGACGACGTATGGAATGGAACGACCGACCGCGACCGACCGACACAAAAAAGCAAAGCGAAGCGTTTTGTGTACGTCGACGACGACGCGACGCGTGCTGACTGTTTGAGACCGACGACCAGACTGATTTCTAATCATGGCACAGCTCGGCTTGGTTGTGTTGGTTGCTTGGTGTTGGCTTGGTTGGTCTGATTTTCGGTTCGGCGAGTGTGTGAGGAGCGTGAGCAACACACACACACACATGCAGATACAGGCAAGGCAAGGCAAACTCTCTTAGCAAAGTCGCGGTTTCACACAGCTGCTGCCGAATGCATAACACATGTGAGTGTCGTGCGTGTATGGGTATCACCTATACGTGAGACGTTGGAAAGCGACGTCGTCGTGAAGTCGCGCGTTCCAGTACTATAGTCAGATACACACAACATGTTGCGTCTGTCTCTCGCAAGCAAGTATAAAATATACACACACAAGGTGAGATCGTATATATGAGAGAGTGCTCCATTCGCGGCCCCACAACTCGGCAGACGTCGGGCGCTCTGCGACGGCGGCGAGTGGAGCATGATATCATGCACATACACACACACATGTTGGGTGCGATAACGCACACACGCGCACACACTTGTACCGGATATACGCCATTAAGTTTTGCTGTGTCGGAGAGAAAATGCACGAGACGGCGCGCACGCGCGGCTCACTGAACATGCCTGGCCGTGTGTGTGTGTGTATGCGCAGGCCCCTCTTTCGACCAGACTGGTCAATGATGCGAGCAACATAAACCCGATACGCATGCCGCATGCACACCGCATCGATGAATTGTACGACGACGCGCGATGATGTAAACATTTAGCGTTTCGGCATGCTTGCGTACGCACAAGCGAGTGCCTGCACACACACGCATACAATTTTATAACAAAATCAGCGCGTAATAGTGGCGGCGCGAGGCGGCGGCGAGGAGTTTCTTCGCCACCACCGACAGCTGTGTGATTACGCGAATGCACGCACGCTCGGCTATGTTGTATGTGTTGTATAACGTGCGCGTGCTCACGCACATTCAGCTGGCTGTGGATATCAATCAGACATATCACACACGAAAGTGCGCCGGTGAGAGTTTCGGAGACGTCCTCGTCTTCCACCTCCGACGACACATCCATTTTTGCTGCACTTTTGAACTTTCACTCGACTCGCTGTCGCTGGTTCGTCTGCAAATAGATCTCTTTTCTCCGCTGGCCATGGCTTTGCGTCCATCCGACGCCCGCCCCATCGCGCGATATAATCGCGATCTCGTGAAAATGAAAACCATTTGCAGTGCGCTCTGGTAACGAGCACTCACTCACTCAAATGGAGCCCATCGCACGCGCGCGCGTGCGCGCAACATTCAGTCACCGACGCCTTTCTAAATGGTAAAAAACACACTCGCACACATGTGTACATGTGTAGCGTATGATCGAATTGGTCGGCGGCTCGGCTCGAACTCTCGAAAAGTTGAAAGTTTAATTTCATCCGATATGCGCGCGCAAGTGCTGGTCGACACATTCGCTGCTGCCGCCAACGCTGGAAGCCAGCCCGAGAGAGTGAGCGTGATGTGGTAATTGGTATTTATAATAAAAGATTCGCGCATGAGCCACTCACTCTGGCTTGCTCTCTCTGGCTGGCTTCTGCAGAGCACTCACACGGTTTTCACCATTAACGCGAGCGGGCGCCAAGCCATCGAGCTGCGCAATGATATATGTTGTGCATATGTTGCGATATGTTGCGCGCTGTCGTAACAACAGACCGTAGCGATCACATGCGTTCACTATAATATGCAAAGCGCTGAGTGCTGTGTTGGTCGAGGTGATCTCCAATCGTGACAGCGTGCGGAACAAGCGCAGCAGCTAAACGGGGGCTCATCCACAGCGGCCGCCTTTCGGACAGACTCTTTCTTTTAAATGCTGGTCGAAAATTATACGCTTGTCATCAGCAAGCGGCGGGCTTCTCCGAAGCAGGCACAGCCAAACAAAAGAGTACACGCGCTGGTTGAGTCACGAACGAATATTGTATAGTAGAGCGTGTACCAGAAACAAAGTATGAGTTTTTGGTCAAAGTGTACACGAACAAATGGTCAGCTTAATTGTTGTGCAGCATGTTGAAAAAAACGTTTGCAAATACATAAATTTTCATTTGTCAACACTGTCGAAAATTGGTATGTTTAACCAAGGAATATGTAGATGTATTCTATGTTATGTTATAACCTTCGCAAAGAAGCATAAATTATGCTCAATTATGTTCTCTAAAAATAAACGCCATTTACCGTCTCTTCCATTGCTATTTTTCGATGCAACGTTGATTTCGTTCGGTACACTCTTCACTCCAAAAAACCACATACACACCGAAGACAACGAGACGATGCCGATGCCGTTCACATAAATTTCACCTATTGTTATACGCGCGGGTCGACGACGACGACGACAGCGACAACGCTGACGGTCGTCGCGCGGGTGCTCGTTGCTTCGCATCATTTGCATATTTACACACACCGCGCACATCCATTTGATGGGTTCCGATTTGAAAGTGCCATAACTCATACGAGTGTTGCGTTGCGTGCGTTCGAAACTCGTGCGCGCGCACGCACAAAAAATAAAACAAGTCGGCGTGAACGTCGAGCGCCAAGCGAGAGAGACCAAGCGACCGGCCGACCGTGGATCGTCGTGTACTAGCTGCGTGTGTGTATATATGTTATGTAAAGTGCGTGCGTTTTCTCGTTTCGATGCTTTAGCGCGTGCGCGAAAGCTGCGCGTTTCATCCGCAGACGCAATTTGGAAAACAATCCGTCTGTATGCTGTGTCTGAATGTATGCTGCATGTCGCACTACGCTGTATGCTGTCGTGTGTGTTTTATGTTACATTTGTAATGCCGACAAATTGTGACTGTGTGTGTGTGCGGCGAAACGCCAATCGCCTGGCAGCGCATAATCAGCACTATCGGGCGCGCACGCGTCGCAGCATAATCGAGCGCGTGCGCACTGCAAACACTTTCACTGCGCATGTGAAGGCTGCAGCAACGCGCACGCTTACACACGTCTAAAGCGGCGATATATATTTTCGTAAGTCTACCGCACTGCGGCTGGTGGCGCGATGTTGAGAAATATGCGCGAGCGCCCCGAAAGTCACGACACGACACTCACGCCAGCCACACAATCGCGAAGCGCGATTACGAAACAAACACGCTCGCGCACGTGGCGTAGGTGAAAATGCCAATTTATGTGCCTTTTGTATGTTGCGGTGTTCCGCATGTTGTCGTGTCGTGCAAGTCTTGTTCATGCGCGGTATTTCGGGTAGGTTTATCTTATCGCTGCAGCAGCAGCAGCAGCAGCATAACACTGAATGCTGCATGCATGCATGCGCTTGCAATTTGGAGCGATTTATTGATGGCGTTTTCTTCAAGTGTCCGAAAGCGATGGAGACTATCGTGCGCGTGCGTAGGCAGCATGCATATGAACATATGAGCGCGCGTACATGTAATATTCGTTCGCTCATATGTTATTATATTTTATGAGCCGAAGCGCAGCCAGTGAGTGTGAGTGTGTGTGTGTAAGAGTGTTCACTTGCATCATCGCACTCGTCGCGTATGTGAGTGTGTGTGTGTGTGTTCGCTAGTGACTGTGACTGTTGTGGCAATCAGCAGCGAGTGTGTTTTGCGGGTAATACCGCCTCACACAAACCGCCGAGCCAAGCCAGACACACAGGGGGCTTACGCACACCACCGTAATAATGTAGGTCTCATGTTGGCACATCACACACACACACCGAGTGTTACGAGATTTTGCGCCCGAGCAGCGACGGCGTTTATCCATCATCAGTCGCGTGCGATTTTCAACAGTTCCATAATTGACTTTCTAAAAGTGCACGGCGAACAGCGTCTGAGCTCCAACAGACACAGACACAACAAGCGGCGTCGCTGTCGCCCAGTCGAACTCGCCTCGCGCACTGACATGTGTGAATGCATGAACGAGTGTGAGTTTCGAGTTTCGAGTTTCGAGTGAGCGTCTCGTTTGCGCTGCTGCCGAGGAAAACACCGCCGCCGTGACAACGACAACGGAAAACGGAACGTAACCGGGCACACCGGAGACCGATGCGCGATGAGCACATATGTGCAATTGTCGATGATAAGTGAGTCGGGGTGAGTGGGTACAACGTGCGTCACAACTGGTGTTACATCGTCGTCATACTGCCCCAATTAGTTGACTTGAACCATGTAGAGTAGATGCCCCTACAATCGGACACTCGCTGAATTGAAAAATCGACAAAGATGATAGAATGAATAGTCCGATTTTGATGCCCTTTGGAACATGGGTTAATATTGTTGATTCACGCTCATGTTCAAAAGCACGTTTTTTAAACTTCTAAATTTCATTAGTTATAGCTGTTTTTGTAAAAGTGATTTTTTCTCTAACTATTTTTTGGTTTTTGTACTCAACAAAATACGGCTTTAAAAAAATGATAAAAAATAATGTTAAGCTTTATCTGTTCGGTAATGTAATGCCCAACACGAAAATGTTTTCATTTTTTTTTTAAATATTATTTTTCATCGAGATACTTCTGTTTTAGTGGAACAACACACATGCCCCTACAATCGGACACTTTGTAATTTCGAAGAAAAAGGTTATGTACATCAAGAAACATTTGAAATTGCCAAACGACTGAAATTAGCGAAAAAAACACTATTTTGTAATTTCGTGATCGTTTTATGTAAAAAACATATATAATTAGATAATATATTTTTTAATTTATTTTTCTGAAACATTTATCACATACTTTTTGTACAAGGGAAAAAGTGTCCGATTGAAGGGGCACACATTTTGAAATGACGCGAAAACATGCCTTCGGTTTTTCTATCCTAGCCGATTGCCGTTAATTCATACGAAAAAACTTTGTATTGACAAAAGGTGGGGAGGGAAATTGGATAACTAAAATGTTTTTAGTTTTTGGAAATCGGTTGGAAAATACCGCCACAACGGCTGTTCTACGAAAAGTGTCCGATTGTAGGGGCATCTACTCTACATAAATGAATTTTCCACGTTTGACACCATGTTTGAAAGACAAGCTATGATATAAACATTCCAAAGATACAGTTTAGTTAGTTTAGTTAGTCTATCACAGAACAAATCGCATGAGAAATGTCTTATCTTCGGCTGACTACGCCCTAAATAAAGCCTCTATGTTACTATATGGAGAAATCGTCACAAGACATAGCATACAAACATTTGTTTTCGACGTAGACAATTTTATTCTCGTTTATTTAAGTATTTACACATTGTTCTAAGTCATTCAAACTTCGGAATGCTCATATTATTATATCTGTCATCCAAACAATGTCTCAAACGTGGATAATTCAATTTGTTTGCATAGTTTGAGTCAACTAATTGGGATAGAAGAATTGCGGTAATATGAACAGTTTTCAGAATTATGAGGACTGTTGGAAAATGAATTGGAACTTCACGATTTGCCTGCCATTTGGCCTAAATCAATCTTCTAGGCAATCGAGCTGTATTTTGAACCATTCATGCTGGGATGCTCCTTCAATCTGTCGTGTTTTGGCAATGTCTCGTGTCTCGTCATTCCAATATATGTAGCTAAAATGCTTGAATTCATCGCTCGAATTCATTAGCAAAATGTGAGGAACATCGACAAATGCTGGGCATGTATTTGACTTTCGAAGTTTTACTATGATCTGTACTGTACTATGCTTCTTATATCTCTTGTAAAATACACATGTAAACTACGTAACACACGTTATGACACACCCTATATAGTCGATATGTTGTTTGTTGGCGCAGTGAATAACTCTGATATGCGCAATCGCAAGCGGTGTGCAGTGAAACTTCGAGCGAAAGTTTCAATGAAGGACTGGTGGTGGAACTCATTGTCTCAAAATCTATATTACTTTGCATCGGAATGCTGCTGCTGGCAGGTGTATTCCTCGCCCCGAGCGCCGTCCGTATTTCATTTCCTGTTTGTTTCAATTCATTGGCAATTAAAACAGTAACTCCATATTGCTTACGAATGGGCACTTGACATTACTCTGCTAGTATATGCAAGCCAGCCAGCGAAACGAGCGCACGAGCCCAATAAAAAAATCGAAACCTGTGCCGAGTGTGTTCTTGAACTTGTATGTGTGGGTTGGTCACACCAGGGTTCCCAGCCGGAAAATATAAAATATATATATACAATATATACTATTTTCACCAAAAATATATAACAAATATATACTAATTTGAAAATTTTATCGATATATAGATTAAATTAATAGGCTTGTTATATGACAAAATATATGAAGAAACAAAATGTTTGTTCTTAAGCTGTGTTATTTCTGAACGTCATCCTCCCGAATAAGGTGAGGCGAGTACATCAAAAGAAGAAGCCACGCAGGGAATATTTGTTTCGTCGTACCATTATTTACAATCTGTTTCATGAAATATGATATTGATTTTTTCATATGAATGAATAAAAAATAAAATTCTAACAATTTTTCGAAGAGCTGTATCTTCGTTAATAATGGACGTATCGGAGTCGGTCCAAAATTCTAGTTTCTAGTTTCGAGATCTTGGGGTGGTTTATTTTTCAGAGCCACGTGTATCGTACAATCGTGATGAATACAGTGAGTACAAAAATTATATTTTTTTCGTTTTTGTTCATTGTGCACGAACTTGGAATAAATTATTACAACTCAACCGCAATATGGAGATGATAACTTGTTCGTTCAGCTTTAATTTGCATGTCGTTGATCTCGATGCGATTTTTTGTTCACTGTGATATCGAACTTTGAAAGGAAGGGTCATTTAGTGTTTGAACATCAACGACAAGGAAATTAAAGCTGAACGAACAAGTTATCATCTCCATGTGGCGTGGAGTTGTAATTATTTTTTCCAAGTTCGTGCACACTCACTGTATTCATCACGACTGTATGATACACGTTGCTCTGAAAGTTGCTGGAAATGAATTATGACAAGTAATGCAGTGAAAATGAAGCCCCGCAGGGAAGATTTTTTTTAAAAGAAAAATCCAATTACAAGAAATATATATGACTGACCTCCGAATTCTATGAAATTTGGCTGACCTCGCCATTAATTTACTTACTTTTTACTGACTTTACTGACAGGAATTCGAAATATTGACTTTTTACTGACTTTGTCAGTATACTGACCGAGTAGATACCCTGTTGAATGCAAAAAAAATCTATGCAAATGGCAAAAATATATACGATATATAGCAATTCAGGGAAATATATAACGATATATACAAAATTTCAAAAATATATATTATATATACTATATATACTAAGCGGGAATCCTGTCACACACTCACACGTGTTTGTGTCGATTACGACGAGCTGACGCCGTTCTGCCGATAGCACACAAACACATACCGAATGGCGGAAAGGTCGTTGGCAAAGGTTGCGAGAGCACAGGCGGGAATAAAATCAATATGATAAATCACATACTATCGTATATATCGCATACAGTGGCGGCTTCTGGGCACACAATGGCACCCACCCCGCCACCAGCCAAGTTACAACACAATTGTGGTCGCACGATCTCGCAGTGATATCCACACAAGCGCACACGCGACAATCGCGAATCGTTGTGAATGTAAATGTAATGTGTAATTTGCCTCTGTCGTTTCGCTATCGTTCACACCACATTACATATTTGTGTTAACGCCATATGTGCCCAGCAAACGTGTATACTCAAGGACGTCGGGCGCTGGCGACTAAACACACACACACACATGGGCTAATTTTGCCCAGTCACGATATCGATTTGCGTATCGGGTCGGCAGCGAAAACAAACAGAAAACAAACACGAACTTCACAAACACTCGAACGCTTCCGGGAAGCGTTGGAGGGTTTGGGATTTTGTAAGGTGAACCCTATATGAACGTGTTGGTTTGCACGTAAGCATGATGATTAGCGCTATTTTCCCGGCAGTGTGCGAAGCGTTGAAATTTGAATGGAATTGTGCGGTGTCATTGCCAGTTGTGCACACAACAATTGGGTTGGGAAAACTGCATGTAGTTTTTTTCGTTCATTTGTGATTTCACTTGACCATGGGCCTATTCCACCAACGCGAAGCACTTTGCATTTCGCATTAGCATACGTGTATATCGAAAAGCAAGACCAAATTTGCAAATTCACAATTGAAATTGCCATTATTGCGAAATGCGAAGCTCTTTGCGTTGGAGGAATAATCCACATATCTCGCGGTGTACTGATTGCAACGCAACGATCTTTACGTCGTTCAAGAAGTGACATTTTCTACTTCAAGTTGTGCAGTGTCAAGAAACAATATTCAACGCATATTCAACAGTAAGATAATTTCGAAATTTGAATTAAAAAAACGACATTAGTTTGCCTCAACCCAATACCCAATATAATAAAACTAATACGTTAAACAATCGTTTCTTCGCATGCACGCGCGCATATGTGACACAAATCTGCGTATACCGCAGCCAAAGTGTGTGCATGCGCGCGCACACACACACATTCGTGTCTGTGTTCAATTTCAATGCAGTATATCATGTGTGCCAAATCAGTCAATCAGGTACGCAACGACACCGAGACCGACACACACACACACACACATGCCACACACGTGCACTACACAACACATGCCACACACATGCGCACGGGTGACTCGCGCAAGCATACGCTCGAACGATTACGCAAAAAGCGCCGCCGTTCATTGTTGAAACGCACACACACACTTGCTAGCACGCGTGCGCTCGATTCGACGCGCAAAATATGACTACTACTTTATTATTGTTATTATTATACAAGTGGAATATTTGGGTTAAGCTGGTGGCCGTCACCGCACCGACGCGCACAGCGGCCGCCTTCGGCTGCCGTGGTCGTCGCATCGACCGGTCCCTGATACGCGACACACAACATGCTACAACATATATATTTATTTAAATATAATGCGCCCATATCGCCACCGGCGCTCGCGAGCCAGAGTTGTGAATTACGTTCACTATATTCATGCATCGCACCCCGTTATGTCTGCGTCTGCAGACACACATGCTGCTGCTCTTGCGTGTCGTCGTGGCCGCCGTCGCCGCCGCCGCCAGCGTAAACACCTTCATTATACACCGAATTTATGTCAATGCGGTCCGCTTCTGTTCGGCGAGTGAGCTCGTGCTCGTGCGCTCGTGGTTTCTCGCAGGGCCAAATTGCACGCGGAACACTCGCCGCGGTCCCTAATTGATAAACGCAAAAAAAACCGGGCGCCCAGTGGCGGACACGCGCGTACCTGAAACGAGTTCTGGAATTGGCATCCGATTGCGTGTGCGCAACAGCAGCAGCAGCATCAGTGCCAACATGCATCGCCTTCGACGCGCGCGATGATCGAACCGACACTTTCCACACACAGTGACATACGCGCGTGCACACTTGCACATTGCACACGCATGTGAAAATGCAGCATCGGCTGTGACGACACGAATGTTGTAGCGGAGCCCGACAATTTCGAGGACATAAAACTGAATATGCGATGCTTCGGAATTGCAACACAAGAATCAAATCGGAGTCGCAATTTTTTTTAGTTATATCATTTTAACAAATAATCATGTACATATGAAATCATGCAGTTTTGTTCGATAAACATTCTCCTATAACATTCAAAAATATCGTTGGAGGAAAGCCTCGCCTGTGGCTGAGTACGTACTGAGAAAGCACTCTACGTTCATATATAGAAAAATTGTCGAACTTATAACCACGAAAGTATTTTTTTCACAATTTTTCAAGGAAAATAATTTGTGCACAATTTCATTATTTTTCGATTGAGTATACACAAATTGCTCCAAGTCATCCCAGTGAGAAGTTATGGCCTTTAAACGAAACACGAAATACAAAAAATGTGTATGAAGACGAATATATTATTCCATTCGAAATTCGAGATTGGTTGACAGTCGACAACGTTTCACTTGAGTGAGTTGAAGCAATGTGTGTATACGCAATCGAAAGATTATGAAGTTGTGCACAAACCCCTTCCATTAAAGAATTTAAAAACAATAGATTCGTTCAATAATTTCTCCATATATCGAGAAATTAGTCTTCTCTGGGCACGCCCAACTAAAACGTCAGACTTTCCTCGTTTGAACATATTTATGGCCTGCAAATTGCCATATATATTCGAATTTCTCAACGGTTGAAAACGCGGCCTTATGTCTCCTCAAAAATCCGGCCCCGACGATCATATTCCTTGCGAACTTGGCGCGCACGATCTTTGTGAAGCGCGGAACCGAAAAAAACGCGGCGATTCACGTCTCGATTCACGCAAAGTCTCGATTCACGCAAAGAAAAACCTCGCACATCAATATGATCATGAACTGTGCGTGCGTCCGCTTTTTGAGCACCGGTGGCAAAGAGAGATCGAATGCCGCAGCCGCCACCTTCGTCGTCGATCGCCGACGCAAAAATATCGAGAGCACACCAATGATAAATCACCGAATAATTGGCAAGTGATTTATTCACACATGCGTTCGGATGGCCGTCTTCCCTCTGCGTGCGTATGCGAGTGTGTCAATTTCGCTTTGCGATGTTTACGCAACGAATTAAATTCGCTGTGCGGTCGATTTCGATTTTTTCGCCGAAGATGCTGCGCTGTGCGCTCCGTGCAAACTTTATGTAATCGCGCAGTTTCCATTTCGACCATTCCGAGCGAGTGGATGTGTGTAATTGATTTCCGACAGCCAATGCCTTCGGGCCGAGATGATCATCGATCATCAGCGTCGTTGTGGGCGAGTCTGAGCAGAGTGAAGAGGTATATTCACATGCATACTCACACAAGTGAAGGGGGAGTCAGCGGCTGAGTGAGTTCACACTCACACTCGCACAGAGAAATCGGAAAACTTTCACACATACTCTACTCTGGAGTGGAGATTGTCGAGCAATCTGTTGTTGGTTGTCGTCGTCGTTTTCGTCGTTGTCGAATAAACGGCAGTCTTATTCGTGTAGGATTTCAACGCATGTTCGCATCATGTACACACTCGAGCGGCTAATCTGCTACGGGATGTAATTTGTCTCGACAACATCTGCATTACGTCGGAAGATGTACAGGGTGCGGCGTTTGAATCTAGACAAATGCAGCACAGCTTTCGGTCTTCTAATAAGACCATGCCGATTTGTTACGGTCGGAGAACAGACGGTGGTCAATTCTCGCTACTACAACAACAACAATATTCACAAGGCAGTAACAGGAAGATTTCCAACTGTGTTTGTCTCTGAATTGTTCCTTAGACTTAGAATCTATTGCATACATTTACTCGAAATGACTACATTTGCACCGATCTACTATATCATCATTAGTTTCTCTTTCATCAATCCGAATTTAAAGTTTTCCAACGAGCCCGTACTTATTTCAATACTTCTTCATTAAATTAGACCTTATGAACCTAGAAATGGGCTCCATTATAAACCCTAAACCTACTGCTGGTAATTTGTGTTAACCAGTTGAGTACCATAGTTGAATAACTCTGTGACAAAGTATCCAGTAGAAAAACCCTTCCGTGATTTATATCATAATTTGAGTCACAAAGACCGTCACAACGTTCTTCAACTGACAATATTATACCAAATAACACGGTGTTGTTAGTGTAAACTTGCGCATGTTTTGGTCGCCGCACCCTGTACACAATACATATTCCATTTGCCAGTCCCCGTGAGTGTTCCTTGAGTGTATCAATCAACGTGACACGCCATCGCCACCGTCGTCCAAAACGACGGATCGGGTGGCATCAATTTCTTGACGACCATTATAAATCGCGTCAAGGCGGCGCGAGATTCATACACACCGAGCACGGAACACTGGAACACACATGCTGCTGCTGCACACATTACTCATGCGCGACCCTTTTGTAATCCGACAAACATCGGAGGAAGAACACACACACTCAAACAGATAAAGAAGGCTACCTTGAAGAACCATTTACCACACATGCAGCAGCGAATGCATTTTGAATGTGTGTGTCCGTCCGTCAATCGACCGCCGAGATCGCGACGATCAGTGCAATGCGTCTCTTAGATTCGAAATCATCATTAATTTGGAGGGCGTGCGCATCGAGCATCTGTTTGAGCCTGCGACAAATGACATACGAAAACGTTCGGTGACGTCAAGCGATCCTAATGCGATTTAATTGCTGTCACATGGACGTATGAAA
>CAXHKQ010000152.1:0-15143 GCA_964017145.1 Agrocybe praecox
AATACAATATGCCAGACATAAAGACAAAAAGCTCGCAGCGTTGTGTTGGGAATACAGCAACCAATCATTTGATTTGTGATGTCTTCGAGCAGAGTGGGCGCTTCTATACGGCCATTGCGTAAGCAGCACTTTGGCACCGAACTAATTGGTGGCCGACATTTGCATCGGCGCGCATTTTGGCCATCGAAATGAAAGTCAATAAAAATAGACACGCAGTGCGAACATGTGTCACGCGTTTGGAGACACGTCGATCCACCTACTTCATGTTCGTAGGTTGTTTTCGCGTAGCTGTTTGTGTGTCTGTGTGAATCTGCCGGCCTTGCCCATTTCTTCGAGCGAACATCCGTGTGCTCATTCGATGTCGTGTTTATGCGATTAACATCCAACAGCTCAATTGTCGGTAGCTCGACGGTTGAGTACGAATTTTAATTCGAAAATCCATTTTTAATTTATTGCATTTGGAACACTTATTGCGATAATTCAGTGTTGCATAGAGAATTACGAAATGTATCGACATTCAGTGCTCAACCACTTGCACTTTTAGTCAACATAGCCGTGTTCGAAATCATTGTAATTATTACTCACTTATGTTTATTGAATGCGTTACATCCGGCTGTGCAAAATGTCCATACTCATTCACGCGACGATGTCTTCACAGCATTTACCATGCATCGCCTCAATCTGCCACAGAGTACAAAACACACTCGAACATCACCAACACCGGAATGAATGAATAATGGCCTGATGAAAGTGAAATGCGTGCGCATTCAAAATACATTAACTTTTCTATTGCAGCACACAGACAATCAAATGCACGACGACACGCGCTATTGGGAAGGAGATGAGCGCGTGTCGTGTGACACTCAACACCCAACATTCAACTGATATTGATTAATGCGTTGCGGTTGGGAGTGAGTATTGCATGTGCATGAGCAACGTCAACTAACCTCCGTTTTTCAGCACAACATGTGCGTGTGCATAATATATCAAGAAAAAACATGGCTACAAAAGCACTCAATCATGAATGATTAAGTAACCAGAACTAATTCCAAGGTATAGGGTGTTTATATTGCGTTGATTTTTATAAAATTGAAAACATGTTAATAAATCTATTCAATGTAATTTAGACTAAATACAGAAGAAATTATATATTGATCGAAATATAATTTTAATGTCATGTACTTTCCCCAAATCACTGTACCTCCACAGACCTGCAATGACGTATCAAAATATAATTTTATTACGATCATATTGTCATCTCATTCAATATTCATCATGCCAACTTCACCGGCACATTTCCACTGCGTAGCCTTTCCAGTATCACCCCAACCGGCAACATGTCCACATCCATTGTTCTGTTACTGCTCACTGCACTCACGAAAATAGTTACCGCTAAACGCATCGAAATGTATCAGCCTCCGCCTTCTGCACACACGTCGGCAATTCAATCCTCGCTACTGGATTTGGTCAACGAGTACCGCATTCGATCGGTCCACATTTTCTTCGACCACGCCAGCGCCGAAGTCAGCGAGGCGTTCGTCAAGACAATTGCGTCGGATTCGGCATTTTCGTGGAGCTTGCAGGAATTAGCCAGCAATCGACCAGACACCCTCACGAAGCGCACAGTCACATTCAAACTGATGGCCAACAGTTTGACCGTTTGGTTTGTCGTCTTCTTGGCGGACATGCATTTCGGTCGCGAACTTTGCGCTCACTGTCAGTCGTTGCCACTGCGCGACTGGCATCATTTGAGCGTGATTCTGGTGCTGAATGGAGGTGCAGTTGAAGCGAACTCTACCGGCGGCGATTCCATTACGTCGTTCTTGCGTTACGTCTGGCCGTATGTCGAGGCGAAGCAGCTGATTGCGGTACGATGTCAGACACGCGATGACAAATGTGAAACATATCGCTACCATCCGATTCCGACGATGCCGGCCAACACGACGGTGCCATCGGACATAGCAGCGAATTCGAGCCTGTTCACCGTTAAATTCGACGTCAACTTTCTGTCGGCCTGGGCGACCGTTGACATGGGCGACCAGCGGCGCCTGCGTCTTATTGGGTTATTCGTGTGGACCGGAAATTTGATGGCGGAAATGTTGGGGAAGCGCTTGCATGTTGTGACGATACTGAAGGATTTCGAGCGTGATAGGCGGATCTACAGTAATTCGTTGACAGATTGGATGGATCGCGGGGATTGGCGAGTGACGTACGCCGAGTCTTTGGAGTCGTATATAAAGTGAGTGAAACTTATGATGTTGTATATAGAATAGTAGCGAGCCGTATAGCAAAGGGGGAACACAGTGCGACTACGTGCGGGAGGTCCAGGGTTCGAAACCAGCCGAAGCACATTCACATCGAATGGCTTTGATTGAGCTTTGAACTTTGGACTTTCGATAGGAGCTTCTCTCTTTTGCGAAAGCGAATCAGTGTGATTAAAATAGAGGCTAGCTATACACATACAAATTAAATTGCGATTCGACATCTGCGTTAACACCTCGTCTAATGCATAAATGTGAAACTCGATATGGGTCACAAACAATCACGCAGCAAAATTGCTCTGCCATAGCAAAGCTGTCGTGTACTAAGGGAGCATAGCATAGTGGGCCCAGTCCGGCGGCTTGGTGCTCGTGTCCACTCAAGTGGACACAACTCCCTCCTCTACATGTACAAATGTATATGGTAGAGGAAAAACAATATTTGTAGGAAGAGAAAGAGTCACACATAACTTGTAATGATATATTTTTGTTCATCTAACACCATTTAAAAAAAGTTTCTCCTTTTGGTTATGCGCGCCCAGAGATGGTAAATTTTTCTATATAAGGAGATATTGTCGAACTAATAACCGTGAAGGCAATTCCATTATCTCTCGATTGAGTATAAATTGCTCAGAGTCACTCCAGTGAGAAGTTGTGGATTTTATCAATCAATCTCGAAATGATAATATTATATGTAATTTGTTTTTCTTTTCTTTGTTAGTATTTCGTGTTTGGTTTAGAGACCGTAACTTGATACTGGAAAGACGTAAAGTAATGTGTGTATACCCAATCGAAAGATAATGAAACTATTCACAAATAATTTTATCATTGACATTTTTTGTAAGAAAAAAATCTCTTCAAGGTTATTAGTTTGACAGTTTCTCCATATATAAAAAATCGGCCTTCTCTGGACGCGCTTAAACAAAAGGCTCACACTTTTCAACACATTGAAATTACGTTTCGGTAATGCACGTTCAGATTGACTAAAAAATATGAACACATGTCTAAAAGGTATATGTCGTCTGAGTGGTGCAGGTGATAGAGTGCTTGCCTCACGAGCGGAAGGTCCTGGGTTCGAATCTCGGGAGTGAGAAAAAGTTTTTGGGTTTTTCTCCACACGATGATCCACAGGAAGGTTGTTAAACCTTGCCTAGGGTTACTCTTTAGAGCGATGTGCTTACCAAATGCCATCTTTCAAACCCGAAACCGGTTACGAAGCCCTGCTACTCATCAAATTCAAGTTGAGTATACAAGGGAGGTCAAGACCTGCTGGTTGTAGTACCAAACAATTATTATTATTATTTATATGTCTAATAGGTAGTCGCATCTGACTATGTGAATTTCATTTTTTTTCTAACTATTCTAACTAGCCATTACAATAACGGTAAAAACCGAAACCGAAGAAACCAAAAATACTGGTATCATATTATTTTTTACACTTTACTATGAAGCATAGTTTGTAATGGGAAAGCGTTGATTATTTCAAATCTCATGATGGGCTGCAAGTAATGTTTCCACTCGGAACCTGACGTTAAGTGTGAGCTCGAATATTACGGAAGAAGATTTTTCCGTCGCAGCGAGTACTTTCGGGAACAGCATATATAATAATTGTCTAATCATAAACATATTGGTTTTCCCGGAATCTCACCTTTTGGCATGATTATCATCAATACCGCTATATACCGGAGTTACCGGTGTTTATCATTTTTGATATAGTTGATAGCAATGTATAACCACTCTGCTAGCTTCAGACAACTATTTCTCCCCGCAGTGCCCACACCGACCTCGAAACCCTGCGCCATCCCACCACGCCCCACTTCCACGCCACCTACCCCGTCAACTCCATCGACCTGGTCCTCGTCGTGCCCAACCAATACCGGAATCCGGGCACCGTCTACGCCGAAACCATCGGCTTCGTGGACTCCATCGACTTATTCATGTTCATACCAGCACTCGCGCGCAAAGCCATCGCCGTCATCCTCAATCCGGACATGGCTCGTAGCATCCTGTACTACTTCTTCGACAACTATCGTCTCATCCACGGCCAGAGCAGCACTCTGCCCCTCCGCAACGCCGGCGAGTACGTGCTCCGCCTCACCCTCTCCCTCTTCTCCACCATCTACTCCTCAACGCTGTGCATGCTCTACATCCAGTTCGTCTACGACCTCAGCCGCCAGCAGTACGGCAGCGTGGCCGATGTGCAACGTCAACAGCTGCCCATCTACTGCTTCACGCAGACGCAGACGCTGCTCGCCGGCGGTCCCTTCGAGGCCGACTGTCTGATGCGGGTGCTCGCCGATCGGATGCTAGATGCGCCCAATCCGGAGACGGTGATTGGCTGGGTGGAGGCGCGTGAACCGGAGCAGCTCGGCTGGCTGACGTCGGCGGAGCGCATGCGCTGGCTGCACCAGATCATGTGGCTGGGACGCCGGCCGCCGTATCGCTCGCTGAGGCGACCGGTTGGCCAGCAGTACAGGACGTTTAGTGTGGCGCTGTTCAATCCGGATGTCGGTGTTTATGAAAAGCTTTTAAAGAGGGCTGGGGAGCATGGGTTCTTGCAGTTTTATGCCGCGCGCAATAGGCGGATCGATTGGGCACTGTATGTGGCTGAGATGCAGCAGGAGTTGAATAATAGGTTGGAGCAGGATGGCAAGGGTTTGGTGTACAATGTGATGCATGTGAGAGAGCTGCAGGTGGCGGTCGGGACTTTGGGGTTGATGTACGCGGTAGCTGGAGTGTGTTGTGTGTTGGAGTGGTTGACGTTTGGGTGGCGGGCGGAGCGGGTGTTGGATCGGAGGGGTGGGAGGTGGTTGTTGAGGGTGTGGCGATGGTATCGGGTGGCGGTGTTGAAGAAGAGAATGTAAGGTCATACTCGCCCACTGAATGTCCACTGGTTCTAGGAAGGCATGTATTGCAATGTATGTCGGTTGAAAGTTCTATATTTTTCAAGTCTCAGCTTCCAAATATAATAGTCTTTCGTCGTTTCCCAAATGTGTCTAATCAAAGTAGTACCAATATACGACACTTGATAAAAAGCTCAATAAATGTTGTTCTCAATGAAAATGTTATCACGCGACGATTTCTTGACCGCATTCACCATACATCACCCCAATCTGCCACAAAATACAAAACACACTCGAACATCACCAACAACAACACCGGAATGAATGAATAATGGCCCGATGAAAGTTAAATGCGTGCGCATTCGAAATATACATTAGCTTTTCTATTGCAGCAGCAAACGGCGCTACAGACAATCAAATGCACGACGACACGCGCTATTGGGAAGTAGATGAGCGAGCTTGTGACACTCACAATTTAACTAATATTGATTAATACAAAAAATATACTATATTGAACAAATCACTGTATTGCAATAAAATTCTAAAATATAATTGTATTTTGATCACATTGACACCTCATTCAATATACATATATTCATCAGGCCAACTTCACCG
Source organism: Agrocybe praecox (assembly GCA_964017145.1). Taxonomy (NCBI): domain Eukaryota; kingdom Fungi; phylum Basidiomycota; class Agaricomycetes; order Agaricales; family Agrocybaceae; genus Agrocybe; species Agrocybe praecox. The sequence continues at coordinate 5,717 of CAXHKQ010000152.1, forward strand.
GCACACCGCATGTCCATCGAGCCAGTCTGACCCCAAACGGCAACATGTCCACATTCATTGTTTTGTTACTGCTCACTGCACTTACCGAAATAGTCACCGCTAAACGTTCCGATTTGAATGCGCATCCGCCTTCCGCAACCGCGTCGGCAGTCCAATCGACCCTAATGGCATTGGTCGACGCGAACCGCATTCGATCGGTCCACATTTTCTTCGACCACGCCAGCGCCGAAATCAGCGAAGCGTTCGTCAAGACGATTGCGACCAAGGGGGAATTATCTTGGAGCCTGCAGGTATTGACCAGCAATCGACCAGACACTCTAACGCAGCGCACAGTCACATTCAAACTGATGGCCAACAGTTTGAGCGTTTGGTTTGTCGTCTTCCTGGCTGATATGCATTTCGGGCGCGAACTGTGCGCACACTGTCAGGCGTTGCCACTGCGCGACTGGCATCATTTGTGCGTGATTCTGGTGCTGAATGGAGGAGACGAGGAACGAGGAGCGAACTCAACCAGCGGCGATTCCATTACGTCGTTCTTGCGTTACGTCTGGCCGTATGTTGAGGCGAAGCAGCTGATTGCGGTACGATGTGAGACCGACGACAAGTGTGGAACATATCGCTACCATCCGATTCCGGCGATGCCGGCCAACACGACGGTGCCATCGGATATAGCAGCGAATTCGAACTTGTTCACTGTCAAGTTTGATGTGAATTTCCTGTCGGCCTGGTCGACCGTTGATATTGGTGACGAGAGGCGCCAGCGTGTTATTGGGTTTTTCGTGTGGACCGGCAATTTGATAGCGCAAATGTTGGACAAACGGTTGCATATTGTGACGATACGAAAGGAGTTCGAGCGAGATCGACATATCTACAGTAATTCGTTGGTCAATTGGATGGATCGTTGTGATTGGCTAGTGACGAATGCCGAGTCACTGGAATCGTACAATAAGTAAGTTAGTGATGATGGAAGTGAAATATAATAATTCTCGAAGGACGATTCCTCTACATCCATTATACCCCGTTAGAAGTGTTGGGCGGCTGTATTTGGAATACGAAGCATTCTGCAGGGAATATACTATACTACATATATCAACACGACAAGTTTCACTCGAACAGGAAGCTTTCACTAGAACGAGATCAGCGCTCAACTTCACTTCACATGTGGCGAGTGGCGATCACTCTGGCCGTGTGCGAACATACACGTAAATGTTGGCTTGGCAGTTTCTCCATCTTTCACTGTAGTTGAGCGCTTTTCTCGTTTTGAAAAGCTGCCTGGTTGAGTGAAACTTGTCCGGTTGATATACTAGTGATTATCAACAGTAATAACCTGTAATAGCTTTGCATTTCGAATGCAGCCGCCCAACACTCCTAAATGGGGTACAATGGATATAGATGATGATGATTGTGATAGATAACTTTTCACTCCAACTGAAATAATAAAAGGATATTACGTTATTAGCTGTTGCTGCTAGAATATGGACAACTCTAGCAGAAACAGCTATCGAAGAACACCTTTTACTTACCCTGATATTAATTTAAAAAATGTCCCCCCCCGCAGTGCCCACACCGACCTCGAAACCTTGCGTCATCCCACCACCCCGCACTTCCACGCCACCTACCCCGTCAACACCATCGACCTGGTGCTCGCCGTGCCCAACCAATACCGGGCGCCCGGCATCGTCTACGCCGAAACCATCGGCTTCGTGGACTCCATCGACTTCTTCATGTTCATACCGGCACTCGCACGCAAAGCCATCGCCGTCATCCTCAATCCGGACATGGCTCGCAGCATCCTGTACTACTTCTTCGACAACTTTCGGCTTATACACGGTCAGAGCAGCGAACTGCCCTTTCGCAACGCCGGCGAGTTTGTGCTCCGACTCACCCTCTCCCTTTTCTCCACCATCTACTCGTCAACGCTCTGCATGCTCTACATCCAGTTCGTCTACGATCTCAGCCGCCAGCAGTACGGCAGCGTGGCCGATGTGCAACACCAACAGTTGCCCATCTGGTGTTTCACGCAGTCGCAGACGCTGCTCGCCGGCGGTCCCTACGAGGCCGACTGCCTGATGCGGGTGCTCGCGGATCGGATGCTAGGCACGCCGAGACCGGCGATGGTGCTTGGCTGGCTGGAGGCGCACGAGCCACAGCCGCTCGGCTGGCTGACGTCGGCGGAGCGCATGCGCTGGCTACACCAGATCATGTGGCTGGGTCGCCGGCCGCCGTATCGCTCGCTGAGGCGACCGGTTGGCCAGCAGTACAGGACGTTTAGTGTGGCGCTGTTCAATCCGGATGTCGGTGTTTATGAGAAGCTTTTAAGGAGGGCTGGGGAGCATGGGTTCTTGCAGTTTTATGCCGCGCGGAATAGGCGGATCGATTGGGCTCTGTATGTGACGGAGATGCAGCAAGAGTTGGATAATAGGTTGGAGCAGGATGGCAAGGGTTTGGTGTACAATGTGATGCATGTGAGGGAGCTGCAGGTGGCGGTCGGCAAGTTGGGGTTGATGTATTCGGTGGCGGGAGTGTGTTGTGTATTGGAGTGGTGGACGTTTGGGTGGCAGGCGGAGCGAGTGTTGGATCGGTTGAGTGGGAGGTGGTTGTTGAGGGTGTGGCGATGGTATCGGGTGGCGGTGTTGAAGAAGAGGATGAATATCCGCTGATTTTGGGATGGTATGGATTGCAATGTATGTCGGTTGAAATTCTAAGTTGTTTACGTCCCAGCTTCCAAAAATAAAAGTCTTTCACCTTTTGTTGTTTTCCGAATGTATCTGATAAAAGCCTTACCAATACTACACTTGATATCAAATTCAATAAATGTTGTTCTCGATCTATATGTTATCCTCGATGTTGTTACATTGATTTCACGTCAACACGAAAATATCTGTGGAATAATTATGATTATGAGTAATTTCAGATGACAGCATGTCCAACCCGCGACAAGGACCATTAATAATAATATCGTCTGACTGATATAGCTACTATATAACATATGTGGTCCAATCGATTGATTACACAAATAAATTGACCGGCAATACGTATATGGACGTTTCAGTATATCGCGAACCGTCGACATGCTGATATGTCGCCTCCAACTTTTTCTGTTGTTCACAAACCAAGTTAGAATCGTCTCCTGTCAATATTTCTATACAAATCCTCTGTCAAACCAGTCTGATGCAAGCGTTGTAATTCTACAGCAACTAATGGCCGAAAACAACATTCAATCGGCCTCTATCATTTTCGATTATGCCAGTGCAGACGCCAGCGATGTGTTTCTCAAAACCATTGCGTCCACCGCAGCATTCCCATGGAGCATCCGGAAATTGTCGGACAACCAACCGGATGCACTGGAATCGCGCAAATTGAAATTCAAACTAATAGCCAACAGTGCATGCGTATGGTTTTTCGTGTTCATCGGCGATCTGCAGTTTGGTCGTGAATTGTGCGAGGCATGCCAGGCGTTGCCATTGAGAGTGTGGTATAACCTCGGATTGGTGCTGGTCATACACAGCGACAATCAAACGATACCATCCAGTAGTGAAAATCTCACAGCGTTCATGCAATATGTGTGGAGGTACTCTGGACCAAAGGAACTTATAACTGTCTACTGTTCGAAGGATGAATGTGAAACATATCGCTATCATCCGATTCCCGAAATGCCGCTCAACACAACGGTGACATCGGACTATGCAGACAATCCGGATATATTCACAATCAAATTCGACGTTAACCTCCAGTCCACCACCAGTGCCATCCATCATCGTCAACATTTGGTCGGTTTCTTTGTATGGACTGGACAATTGATCGCCGATATGATGGACAAACAGTTGCACATCGTCACCATTCTGCAGGACAATGAACAGCGTGTCTACAGCAAATCTGTGGAGGACTGGATGGACCGTGATGATTTGCTGGTAACGTTCGCCGATTCCGTCGAATCGTACACAAAGTGAGGATAAGTAAACTTACTTATGAACCAAGATTCTTGTGATCGAAGCTGCCAGGATAAATTTGAAAAACTTTTCATAACGTTCCCTTCGATATTTCCAGCGCTCCCGCCAACCTGGAAACCGTACGCCATCCCACCACTCCCCACTTCCTCAGCACCTATCCCGTCTACACGCTCGACTTGATGCTCGTCGTTCCGAACCAATACCGTTCACCGGCTCTCGTCTACGCCGACACAATCGGACTCAGCGCCTCTGTCAATCTACGCCTCCTCCTGCCCGCCATCCTCCGCAAAGCCACCGCTCTGCTCTTCGACGCACCGATCGCCCGCAGCACTGTCTTCTACTTCCTCGACAACTATCGCCTCATCAATGGCTCGCCGAGCTATCTGCCGCTGCGCAACTCCCCCGATTACGTCCTCCGCCTGACGCTCTCCCTCTTCTCCTTCCTCTACTCCTCGACGCTGTGCACCCTATACATCCAGTTTGCCTACGATCTGGGTCGCCAGCAGTACGGCAGCGTGGCGGACGTTCAGCGCGCCCGACTGTCCGTCTACTGCGGCAATCCGGCGCGCAAGCTGGTCGGTGATGGGCTATTCGAGGCGGCCTGCTCGGTGCACGTGACGGACGGCCAGCCGCCGGTTCAGGTCGATGGAACGACAGCGATGGAGTGGATGGGAGCACGTCAGCCGCTGCCGCTGGTCTACGTGACGTCGGCGGAGAGGGCGCGCTGGCTGAGCCGGATTGTGTGGAACCGGAGGCGTCCGGATGAGGTGCCGTTCAGGACGCTGAGGCGGCCAGTTGGCCAGCAGTTCCGGACGTTCGGCGTGTCGCTGTTCGATCGGCAGGTGGACCGGTACGAGCGGCTGCTGCGGCGGGCTTGGGAGCACGGGTTCATGCAGTTCTATGAGGCGCGTCATCGCCGGGTGGACTGGGCGTCGTATGTGGCAGAGCAGCAGCGCGAACTGAACAACCAGCTGGAGCAGGAGGGTCGGGGATTGGTGTACAATGCGATGGCGGTGAGGGGCTTGCTGGGTGCCGGGTGGACGTTGGCGGTGATGTACGGGGTGGCGACGGTGTGCTTGGTGGTGGAGTGGTGGACGTTTGGGTGGCGGGCGGAGAGGGTGTTGGCGGGGTGGAGGGGTGCGAGGTGGATGCTGGCCGTGTGGCGGTGGTATCGGGTGAGGGTGTTGAAGAAGAGGTGGTGAAGGGACGGTAGATGTGGTCTGGTTTCGTGGAATATAGAGAAATTGATAACATGATAAATTATACACTTGAAAAATGGATTCGAATCGAATGAAACTGTGTCTTTGGGATATGGCAGAGGAACAAGTGAAGGCAAAATGTCATGAATTATTTTACTTTTAGAAAGCAGCTCTTCATTGAAAATAGTCCATGTTATTGCTAAATAACCTATATTCAGCGTTCCTTTTGCGGTCATCGAAAACCAATCATATATTGTATTTCAATTAGCTACAAGTGGGTGACCAGCAATAGTCCAAACAGAATGTCAATATTATTGTGGATGCGTATTATATTTCGACTGACAGACAATGAGTTATAGCTGTATACATCTGAATAAACGGAACCCTCATAGAAATTGGTCATCTAATCACAACGATGACAAACCAACAGGTTGTTTTATTATGTTAGCTATACCGTTCTACTGACCTAGGTCACATTTGATTGAATCGTATTTGTGTATGTCTGACTGACTGTGTTGAACAGACATGGATCAATTCTCTCGATTACTACACCTAAACTTCTTATAACACGGCCTTTTGACATATTAATGTCTATTACGACTGTATACGGGGTATTTCTTAGCGATCAGATTCAATCAACTGGTCTTTTTCAGAAGACTTCCAGTATTTCAGAAGACTTCCAGTAATTCAGAAGACTTCCAGTCATCTCAATATGAACACACACACACACACACTCATGTCTTAAAACGAATCTGCACACGCACGCAGCACACAGCACACAGCATTATTACACTCGCTGATCGTCATCGTCATAAATCGGCGGGCGCCGCGACTGGCTGCAGCGCCACGATGAACGTCGCTTGTTTGGTGATTATAACGCACATCATCGTGTGTGCTGAGGATGCTGAGGATGCTCTGCGATGATGAGCAGCGCACGCGGTTAGGCATCATTAAATCTCGCATGCGCGGGGCCGTTCGAGCGTAACACGACTGTTCGCACGCGCACGCATGTTGGGCGCGCGAGTATGTGGGATAATTATTATGTGCGGTTCCGCGTGTGCGTGTGTGTGATCATATTATCACTTATCACCGCCAGATCACACGGTACATTTTCGGCGCGCGCGCGGTTTGTTTGTTGATATGCTGCGCGCTCACGTATGTTTGATCGAACGCGCGCATCTCGCGCTGGATTGAATTACACGCACACACGGCGAGACACGACGATCACGACGAGAACATATTAATGTTGACTGTATACGGGGTATTTCTTAGCGATCAGATTCAATTCAACTGGTCTTTTTCATGAGACTTCTAGTAAGACTTTGTCAATTTTCATAAGACTTCCAGTCTTCTCAATATGAACACACACACACACTCATGTCCAGCCATCAACGTGAAACCGAACAACAACAACAACAACACACTCGTGTCTTATACGACCGAGGGGTAGATCAGTCAGTCTGAGAGAATACACCTGTGGGGATTGGATTGGATTGAATTGTTGTTTGGTTGATAGTTGAGAAAGTTCTGTTTATTAGCGAAAATTATTGACAGCATGAAAACTTACAAACGAATGTACACTAGATCTAATGATGGAAATAATATCTAAATCTATGGTATAGCGATCGCCATACTACTCCCCTCCTAGTTTTCAATGATTCATTGAAAAGTAACTTTTTTTACTGTTTTTTTGAACAAATTGTTGGGAACGACTTCTTCGTTGGAACGTGAATGATGTGTGAGGAGCTCGACGGCGCGTGTCAACTGCGCGATTTGCTTTTCAAGCGCAGATTCGCCGTGTGGAACAAATGTGGATTGTTGTGCAACGTTTTGCACGCATGCTCCTTGTCCTTGACTCACCTCCATGACCTTATCCGCCAACGCCGCTTGTTGCGACAGACCGCCGTCACTAGTAGCGAGGATGGCTCGAATGTGTTGCGGCAGCGTTTTCAGCCAGAGCGTGCGCATGAGCTCGTCTGACACGGTGGTGCCACCAAGGCGGCGCATCTCGGCGAGCAACTGCGACGGCTTCTGATCTCCTAATGTCAACTCGGAAAGCAGTTTTTGAATCTTCGTCTGTGCTGATTCGGCGAACCTTTCGATGATGAGCCGCTTGAGGTTTTCGTACTTGTTTTGTTCCGGTGGAGTCAGCACCGCTTCGGAGACTTGCCGTAGAACCTGGCTCTCAATCGAGCCGACGACCGTGCTGAACCGTTGGCGGTCAGAGCGAACATCGCCAACAGCAAACTGTGCCTCGACCTGCGCGAACCAAATGTCTGGGCAGTCGTGCCAGAAAGGAGGTATTTTTATGTTGATCCTGTTAATCGCCCCCTGTTCGGCCGGCGCTGCTCCATCTTCTTGTTGCTGATTCATTGTGTTCTGTGTTTTGTGTGTTCTTGTCGGGGTCACCAAATGTGGGGATTGGATTGGATTGAATTGTTGTTTGGTTGATAGTTGAGAAAGTTCTGTTTATTAGCGAAAATTATTGACAGCATGAAAACTTACAAACGAATGTACACTAGATCTAATGATGGAAATAATATCTAAATCTATGGTATAGCGATCGCCATACACCGAATGTAAAACTGCACATTAATTTCATTCAAATTGTGTGAATGTAAATTTGAATGAGTGAGTGTAACTGTGACTGTGAGTGAATGTGTTTTGAATGAGTGAATGAGTGGATGTGAATGTGTGTATGTAACCGAATGCGAGTGTGAGTGTGAATGTGTGAATGTGCGAGTGAATGAGTGAGTGTGCGAGTGAATGTGTTGTGAATGAGTGAGTGTGACTGTGAATGAGTGAAATTGCGATTGAATGAGGGAATGTGCGAGTGAATGGGTTGTAAATGAGTGAATGTGAATGTGTGAATGCAACTGAATGTGAATGTGTGAATGCAACTGAATGTGAGTGAGTGTGACTGTGAATGTTTGAATGTGCGAGTGAATGTGTGGATGGGTTTTGAGGTTGTGTTCGATTATGTTTAATGGTTGACGTTTTTTGTTGTGGTTTTTTTGAATGTGTGGATGTTACTGAATGTGAGTGAGTGTGACTGTGAATGTATGAATGTGACTGTAACTGTTAGTGAATGTGCGAGTGAGTGGGTGAATGTGCGAGTGAATGAGTGACTGTGACTGTGAATGTGACCTCACGAATACACCGAATGAGAGAGTGATCGACCCCCTCGTATACGACTTTACACGTTTTTTTTAAATTATATTGGAATGCTTTGGGAACTTTTAGCTAACTCGACGAGTTATCGAGAGAGCGTCTAGACTGACAGCATAAGCTTAGGAGAAGATAGTAGTAGATGTGTCGTTCGAGTGGTACTTCTGTGGTTGGCAGCACGCTCGCATGGAATCGTAACGGTTTCAAGACTCAAAATATTCAATTATAAATAGTTTATACAAATTTGAATAGTTGAATATTTTCATTTATTCCGTTCATCGGTACATATGCTTTTGACATATTAATGTCTTGTACGACTGTATACGGGGTATTTCCTCGCGATCAGATTCAATTCAATTTCATAAGACTTCCAGTAAGAAGACTTCCAGTAAGACTTCCATTAGTAGGGGAAATATATATTGTGAATCGCCTGCAAGTATAGAGTCTCTTGAATCGAACTTCGCCGATCTTATATTTATACATTGGAAAGGGAAATTACGAAGAATTTCCCCCTGCGTCACAACTGCGGTTTTACATCGTCATCGTTGAAATAGCCTCTGTATCATGAACCGTTTCAATAAGATTGATTTTTGCGAAAACAATAATCTTCTATTGTCGATGACTCATATGTAGAACTCGTTCTTATATAGAGAATTTATTCATTATTTGATTTCACAAGATTCGTTCCCCTCATTCGAGATAATAACGCCTACTTGCGCATGCAATGGTCCCTGCGTCACTACTGCGCGGATTTCCTAAATGGTTTGCAAACGAGAGCCTCCAACAAACCGAAATACAGAAATGCATCGAATTTTCATCAGGCGAATTCGACAGACATTGGACATTGGGAATTAAATGGATATCTTTGCACTATGCTCTGTTCATATAATGACATCAAAACATATTTCCATATCAGTTTTCGTCACGAACTTATTCTCGATTGATCAGACATTAATATGTTTTTAGGACTTTCCCCATGGAAATCTTCCTCAATGCAAAATAGAATAAAAAGGGATGCAAAAAAGGAGAATGATACAAAAAGAAAAAAGGAGAATGATACAAAAAGGAATCTAACTCAAGCCACCTTGGCTTGGCTGGGATTTTTTATCT
>CAXHKQ010000153.1:0-24585 GCA_964017145.1 Agrocybe praecox
AATGTCGCCAACGCAGTGTGGAAAAAGTAGAAGTTACCCATAAGTTGTAACCGTGCTGCGCACGGACGAGTGGAAAATTTGATCGTATACATGCGTTCTCCGAGGGAGACGCTTGAGTCAGAGAGAGTGTGTGCGCATGTGGGAGTGTGTGAGCTTGAATGTTGGTAAGCGATTGAAAACAGCGGCCATTCTTTTCACTGGCAATTCAGACGCTGAAAGTGCAGGACTGTTTTGTCGTCCATCAGCTGTATCGCAATTTATATTGCCTTCGGGCCCGAAACGGAGGTAAAGTTTATAATTCATCCCTATTATTTGTCACACAATCTAATCCCTACTTATAATATACACTTCCACAGATTTAAATATCGCAAGATTATATAAACCCACATCATCGACCTATTCGTGTTTGAAGTCTTTCATTCACGACAGCTTTAAATCTCCGTGGGACTTGCAGATCTGCACTTGTGTGACCGTCTAACGGGCCGAGTCAACGTGGTGTAGTTAACGGGACTCACCACTCACCACATCGTGGTGATCGCGCTGTGTGTAGAACATATATACACGCGCATGTCCAATCCGCGCCGCAGCGGCCGTGCGACGAAAGGAGTGGCACCTCTCCGGTACCAATCCCACGCTGCCCAATCGACACCGAGATCTCGTCCAACCACCATGTCGGACCCAGCTGCGGCATCCACGCACAGCGACGACGACCAGATCGGTTCCGGCGATGATTTGGATAGAACCGTCGTTCCAACGCATGCCAACGCGCCCACTTCGGCCGACGCGCCCACTTCGGCCGACGCGCCCACTTCGGCCGACGCGCCCGCCTCCGCCGACGCGCCCGCGTCCACCGACGTACCCGCGTCCACCGACCAGGTCGGTGACCAGACTGAGGCGTTGGCGGATGGTCATGCCCTGGACTGCGACTTTGATGTCGACGACGGCCGATCCGATGTCATGGCCGAACGAGAGAGGACGTCGCGAGAGGTGATAGCGGATATGCAGCTGCGGATGTCAATGATGCGGAACGAGATGCTCATGTACAGGCGTGCCGATGAGCGACACAAGCGGGAGCTCGGCTCAATTCAGCTGGCCGCTGAAATCGCGGCGCGCAGCGGGACATCCGAACAGTGCCCATCAATCGTATCCTCCGATTTTCGTGGATTTTCTAGGTCTAGTAGCGTCTCGAGGGCACACGACAATTCAGCGGCAACCGTGCAGCAAGCCGAATCGCATACAGCGACTCAATCGAGGGGCATCCAGTTTGCACAGACGCACCCAGCCATGCCATCTACACTGCAACGGATAAGGAGCGCGCCACCGCCGTCGACGGTTCATCTACAATCGTCCATGCTGCAACAGATGCCCGGCGTTCACCCACTGTTCACCACAGCAGCGCAGACGCCGCTTATTGGAGCTGGATCGATTATGACTGCTGCCACGTCGAATCCGCCGCCGCATGCGCCGCCGGCCTCAAGCAGTCAGCAGTACTACATGGTGCCAATGCATCCCGCTCCTGGAGCACCGATGTACGAGGTGACATCGCCTCTGAGCAGTGCTTATTACCCTCAGCACGGCGCATCTGCGCCCAGACAAATTGCCTCAACGATGCCAGCCGTTCCCTCTTATGTTCCTGGCAACCATGAGCGATCAGTACCAGGCCTATGGCCCCGTTCGCATCGATTGCCGCTCCGCCACAGGGTGTTCCGATGTCCGCTCGTGCACGTGCGGCAACTACGGCTGGCACTACAGCGGCCTCCGCCAACGTTCACCGCTTCGCTGGTCCCAGTGCGACTCATGATTCGTTCGCGACTATGACCGCTCCGCCTGCAAGTATTCCGGGAGCCGTACAGGCGCGTGCAGTCCCGATGGCTGGCACTGCAGCTGCTTCCGCCGCCAACTACTACAGAGCCGGTCCCGTTCCAGAACCAATAGCACCTCCGCCTGTTTCGGCTGCGTACTATTCGTCCAGTTCGCACTTCCATAGAGTTGTCAATCCGTTTGAGTCCGCACAACCGGCCGCTGATGCCGCCTCCGATCATTACGCTCGTTATGCTCGTTACGCTCCTGGTCATGAGCCACATTTCTACCAGCATAATCCGCACATGCCTCCAATGCCCCCTCCCGCCGGTATGCCCGCGCATGCATACGCGCCGCCAGCTCAGATGTGGAATCAATTCGCCTGGAATCGGCGCACACACGAGCTGCCAGCATTCGGCGGTCTCGCAGAGGAGTGGCCCGCATTTATCTGCGCATTTACTGAAACAACTAGAATGTTTGGATACAGTAATATGGAGAACATGCTAAGGCTACAGCGTTGTTTGACGGGTGAAGCCAAACGCCGTGTTGTGAGCATCCTGGTCGGTCCAGACCACGTTGGCAGAGCTATTGCTGCGCTCACAAAGGCATATGGGCGGCCCGAAACGCTATTGGAAAGCCAGTTCCTGATGGTTAGGAAGTTGCCGAAGGTCGATGAGGACAACCGACAGCATTGGGTCGACTTCTCTATTGCCGTCGACGGTATGATCTCGCTGTTTGATTCAGACCAATACAGACATCATCTGTACAACTCCCATCTGCTGAACGAACTAGAAGTCAAGATGCCGTTGGCTGACAGAAAATGTTGGGCCAGGGTCGCGCGATCGCTGCCCTACCCCAGCATCCGCGATTTCGCTATTTGGCTGGACGACACTGCTGCTATCATGTCATCTATTCGGTCATATTCGGATCAGTCTGAGACAACAGTGCGGACACGACAGACCCGATCGAGCCAGCAGAAGCAGAAGTCGCAGGAAGGCGAGAAATTCGTTCTCCTGAACGTGGCAACAGAGACACCCAAGAAGTCGAACGTGTGCTTATTCTGTGGTGAGGCTCATGACATCCGTCGCTGCATTGCCTTTCTTCAACTTCCTGTGTCAGAGCGTTTCCTAGAGGTGAGAAAGAAGCCGTTATGTTTCGGCTGCTTACGGGACGGCCATTTGCTGCCTTCCTGTCCCGACCGCAAGCCATGCGGCGTTGATGGATGTAAGAGGTGGCACGATTCTCTGCTCCACTCAGACAGCAGCCTCAGCCCTAATTCCGTGACAAGTAAAACGTCGCCGAGCTTCCATCAGAAAGGCCAAGGCGGTTCACGCAAGCGCTCTCCGAGATCGAACGACGTTAAGAGCAGCCCGTCAGCCGTACAATCGCAGCAGGACTCTCCGTCTGCATCCTTGGCTTCCTCGCCCGCCACTTCGGCTTCCTCGTCAGCCAGCTCATCAACGGACGAAGCTGCAAACGCTCCCACGGCAGAATCAACGAACAACGAAGGGTCTCCGAAGCACAGCTGCTCCATGGTTGTCGGAGCTGGACGACCGGACCGAATCCTCTTATTCCGGGTGGTTCCCGTAACCCTGTATGGTCCGCACGCATCGGTGACGACCTTCGCGCTGCTCGATGAAGGATCATCGGTGTCACTGATCGATGGTGCCCTAGCAGCCGAGCTTGGCCTGGATGGAGATGAGGCTGAACTCGACCTCCAGTTCGCAAACGCGCAAGGCAGCCTTCAGGCGTCGCGTGAGGTCAAGTTTGGGATACGTGGCGTCCAGGACGGCGCTAAACGCTTCGAGTTGAGTAGGGTGTACGCGACATCGTCGCTCTCACTTCCGACGCAAACCGTCAACCGTTCCGCTCTCATAGACAGCCATGATCATCTCATTGACGTCCCTTTCGCCGAGTATGATGCGGCTCGGCCTCGGCTGTTGATCGGTCTTGACCATCATCATCTCGGACTCCCGCTGGAGATGCGGACCAGCGCGTTGGCAGATGGCATTGTAGCAGCTATGACTAAACTGGGGTGGGTGCTGTTCGGCAGCGACAACAGGTCGACTTCACCAAGCGCTGTCGTGCTCCACGTCCGCCATCGGGATGCTTACATCTGCCAAGAAGACGCAGAACGCTGGTCGCAATTGAACGAGTTAGTAAGACTGCACTACACTACAGAGAACTTCGGCGTGAAGGTATCTACTGCTGTTATCGAGTCGGATGGTCAAAAGAGAGCTCGTCAGATATTGGCGGATACGACGAAAAGAGTTGGCGAACGCTTTGAAACGGGTCTGCTCTGGGCTCGCGATAACACCGAGCTGCCAGATAGCCGCGCGATGGCTCTACAACGCCTCGAGGGAATCGAGGCTAGGATGAGACGTGACGTAGAGTATGCTCGCCAATATCGGTCCCAGATCGCGTCCTACATCGACAAGGGCTATGCCCGGAAGGCGACAGCAGAAGAAGCGGCACAGCAAGGGGGATTGGCCTGGTTTCTGCCTCACTTCGCAGTGCGAAGCATCTCCAAACCGGGCAAGTTTCGATTGGTGTTTGACGCTGCTGCTAGAGCTTCGGACGTGTCTCTGAACTCGACCCTTCTGTCTGGCCCTGACGTCAACGTGCCCCTGACACGCCTTCTCTTTCGATTTCGCCTCGGCATGATAGGAGTGTGCGGCGATGTGCGGGAGATGTACCACCAGGTACTCATAAGGAAGGAGGACCAGGTGGCCCAACGCTTCTTCTGGCGCAACGGTGACTCTTCAGCGGTACCTGAAGTGTTCATCATGAACGTTATGACGTTTGGATCGACCTGCTCGCCAGCTTCGGCTCAATACGTCAAAAACGTAAACGCTGCTGAGTTCGAGGGCGAGTTACCAGAGGCAGCAGATGCAGTTCGTAATAAGCACTATGTAGATGACTACGTTGCGAGTTTTCGAACACCCGACGACGCGCTGCGCATAACGACCGAGGTCATTGAGATCCAAAGACGAGGTGGGTTTGAGTTACGAGGAATCGTTAGCAACAGCGCGCTTGTTCAACGCCGCTTCGGTTCGATTCAACCGCCTCAGACAGTCGACTTGGAGCCCGAAGGACTAACGCAGAAGATACTGGGAATGGCTTGGGAAACATCTGAAGACGTCTTCCGTTTCCAAACCCGCTTCGGACGAGTGCGCCCCGGAATAATGGATGGTACAAAGCGGCCGACGAAACGCGACATACTAAGCGTCACAATGTCCATTTATGACCCTTTCGGCCTGTTGGCCGACTTCATGCTGGCATCGAAGATTGTGTTGCAGGATCTATGGCGCGAGGAAATCGATTGGGACGAACCGATTACAGACTCAATCAATACTCGATGGCAAGAGTGGCGCGCGCTCGTGGAGCAAACACAGCAGATTCGAGTCCCTCGATGTTATTCACCGTTCATACTATGCGCTCCAGGACTGCAACTCCACGTCTTTGCGGACGCTAGCGAAGAGGCCTTTGCGGCCGTAGCCTACTGGCGTATCAACGGAGCAGACGGCGCGGAGTTGGCGTTTGTTGCTGGGAAGGTGCGGTGCGCGCCGGTGAAGGTCCTGTCCATCCCTAGAATGGAACTGCAAGCTGCCATGCTGGCTGCTCGTCTCACGGTGGAGATACAAGAGAGCCATTCCGAGCTGACTGTCGACAGGACCATCCTCTGGAGCGATTCGGAGACGGTGTTGAAGTGGTTACGTTGTGACCAACGACGATACAAAGTATTCGTAGCCGTTCGAGTCGCAGAGATCGTCGAAATCGCTCCAGCGGCGCTGTGGAGATGGGTGCCTTCGAAGATGAATCCTGCAGATGACGCCACTCGAGTGAAGGTACCGTTGACGTTCGACCCTAACAGCCGTTGGCTCCGTGGTCCGAACTGGCTGATCGAGGAAGAGGAGCAATGGCCCAAGAAGATCGTAGCTGCAGAAGTCGAAGCATCAGACGGAGGCGATGATGAGATTCGAGCAAAGTTCGTCGGTGCCGTTGTGCGACGGGGGGCGGTCGACTTTGATCGCTTTCAGCAGTTCTTCCGGCTTGTCCGATCAGTTGCGTGGGCCAGACGTTTTGCTGCCAACTCTCGAGAACGTAAGGCGCAGAGAACCATCGGTGAACTCACAGTAGCAGAGGTCGACAGGGCGACGGAAATAGTGTGTCTTTGGGCTCAGGAAGAGGCGTACTGCAAGGAGATGGGAACGCTGCGAAAAGGTGAACAGATATCGTCCGACAGTTCGATCTTTTCCATCAAGCCATACTTAGATGAGCGCGGGCTTCTTCGTGTGCATGGCCGCACCGACGCTGCCGACGAACGTTTTATGTCTAAACACGCTAAGAGACCCATCCTTCTACCGCGGTCGCATCGCGTCACGAGGCTTCTAGTACAGAACTGTCACGAACAACACGCACACCAGCTTGTCGACGCGACGATCGCTGCCGTACGTGCTAGATACTGGGTGCCACAGTTGCGACAGCTAGTCCATCAGGTGCAGGACGAATGCATGCCGTGCAAGATCAAAAGAGCGACGCCGGCGCCGACCAGTCAAGGACAGCTTCCACGAGACCGGATGGACGCGTACGCCCGACCGTTCACCAATACTGGCTTGGACTACTTCGGGCCGGTCGCGGTGACGGTCGGACGTCGTCGTGAGAAGCGTTGGGTGGCGCTTTTCACTTGCCTCACAGTCCGTGCAGTGCATTTGGAGATCGCCGCCGATCTATCGACGGACGCATGTTTGATGTGCATACGGAACCTATGCAATCTGCGCGGCGTTCCATCATTGATAAGGTGCGACAACGGCACCAACTTCGTTGGCGCACGGAAGGAGATCGACCGGGAGCCGTCCTTTTTCGACGCAGAAGCGATTCAGCGGGAGCTGAGCGTGAAGGGTGTGGAGTGGCGATTTAATTGTCCCGCCAATCCCGAGGCAGGCGGTGCGTGGGAGCGCCTTGTGCAATCTGTAAAACGAGTGCTGCGTGTAACGCTGAACGAAGACGCGCCAAGAGTGGAAACTCTGCGGTCACTTCTCAATGAAGCGGCCAACATCGTAAATGCGCGCCCGCTCACGCACGTACAGGTCACACCGGACGACCCGGACCCACTCACGCCCAATCACTTCTTGGTCGGCGGACCGAACGTCGCGATGGTTCCAAGGCCCGACGTCGATGAGCCAGTCGTCACCCGCAAGCAGTGGAAGATCTGCCAAGAGCTGAGTCGGCGGTTCTGGCGTCAGTTCGTGCGCGACTATCTTCCCGAACTCACCCGACGCAGCCGTCACTACGTGGAGCAGCCACCGCTGCGGGCAGGAGACCTGGTCATCATCTGCGACGAGCAGCAGCCGCGCAGCCAATGGAGTCGCGGTCGAATCATCGAGGCCAAGGCCGCACCAGATGGAGCCGTGCGAACGGCGTTGGTGCAGACCGCTAGCGGAACGTACAGGAGACCTGCGACTAAGTTGGCGAGGCTAGATGTTTGTGCGTCTGACGGGGACGACGTACGGGGGGCGGAATGTCGCCAACGCAGTGTGGAAAAAGTAGAAGTTACCCATAAGTTGTAACCGTGCTGCGCACGGACGAGTGGAAAATTTGATCGTATACATGCGTTCTCCGAGGGAGACGCTTGAGTCAGAGAGAGTGTGTGCGCATGTGGGAGTGTGTGAGCTTGAATGTTGGTAAGCGATTGAAAACAGCGGCCATTCTTTTCACTGGCAATTCAGACGCTGAAAGTGCAGGACTGTTTTGTCGTCCATCAGCTGTATCGCAATTTATATTGCCTTCGGGCCCGAAACGGAGGTAAAGTTTATAATTCATCCCTATTAAGGAGTGCGGCAGAAAAAAACGCATAACTTTTTTCGGCTATAGCTCGAAAACGACTTGGATTAATAACATTGTTTTTTCGACAAAGTGATAGTATGAACTGTAAGATTTTTAACATGTAATCATTTCCTTTTGAAATATACTACAGTATCATAATGGCATCAATATTTGAAACCCTTGTATTCGTCATCAAACAATTTATTGATAATCCGCAGTGGAGTCTACCGATCCTTGCCAATAAATCAGAAGTTTATCAATAAATTGTCTCGAAAATTATCGGGTCGAATAAATCACTTTCTATCTTCATAGAAAAAAAGGATCTGGAAGAAAAAGTATTATCGCAAGGCCAGGAAAGGCGAAGAATGTGATAGCTCTCGTGAAGAAAAATCCGAGGTTGTCGAATCGCAGTTATGTAGTTAAAATGGGTTTGGGATGAGAGTACAATGCGAAAAAAAAATCAGCGGCAGGCCTAAGGTGCTATGAAGAGTATAAACAATGAACATAGACGTGAAGAAGCGTCTAGTGGCTGAAAGACTCCCGTGAAAACGGATGTCGATTTTTGTCTAGCCATACAAATATTTGTTTGTTTGGTTCTGGTTTTACAGACGATTCGCATGTGTTGTTATTTTAGCATATCGTTCATCATATGTGGCTCGATGGAACCGAAATATAAATATCAAGGAGTGCCTCTAGGAAAGGCTCCTACCATTCATTCGAAAGCATATGGTGTCTAGTTAGTCTGGCCTGACTTTGCGTCATGTCATCATAAGTCTTCTACGATTGATTGGTATAATGGTGATATGATGACATTTGTACCCACGGAAGCACACCCTCCGAATTGTCCATAACTCCGGCCAATTGGGCGGTATCGAGCTCTAGTAAAAAGACAATTGAAGGTAACAAGTTCCTGATGCCAAAAACATCAAAGATTTTGAAAAACAATGGATTACAGCCTCGATGAAGGTTACAGATACTTAGAAAATACGAAAAATTGGAGGTATTCCGAAAAGCTTGATACCTTTGTCAAAATGGAATGTTTTTGTTCTGTCTATGAAACAAACAAATCTTAAGGGAATTATCTTTTATATTCCGTTTCATTTTCAAAGATTGCTGCACAGGTTCATAAGCTATAGAATAAACAAGTTATGCGTTTTTTTCTGCCGCACTCCTTATTTGTCACACAATCTAATCCCTACTTATAATATACACTTCCACAGATTTAAATATCGCAAGATTATATAAACCCACATCATCGACCTATTCGTGTTTGAAGTCTTTCATTCACGACAATTAACATTTTTATTCATTTTCATTTAAGTAATCGTAATCACTCAGTCAATCCATAATGAAGTGAAGATTGAAGTTTAAAGTTGAAAATAAAGTTAACCAAACATGAAACACGAACATGAAGGGTACGACGGGGTACATTTTTGCACCCCTACTTATTTACTACAATAACGAAGATATTCTGCTGAATTTTTTATATTATGTGTTGTTTATCAGCGGAGAAGATAGTGTGTACATTTTTATCCAGGTTAAGCCTTACATGGGCTTGACATCTGTAGTGTTAGTAAGATTCATAGTATGAAAAATTGTCATATCAAACTGGCGCATACGCTGATCCAGATTATAGAGACCATGTTATTATTCCCTCGTTTCTTTCAATTTTATTCCATTGAAGAAACATAAATAAGGCTTATATGTTTTTCCGACAATAAAATGTAAATTTTTAGCTAGAATAGGCAGGGGTGCAAAAATTACCCTGCACTTTTTAAAACGTCGAAAAAACATGCCCTCGGGTTTTGCTAATAGATCCGTGAATTGAATTTTCACATAATATAAATGTTCAGCAGAATCATAGCCTGATAAATTGTCTTTCAATTGCATTTTTCCGTTTTGAAATCGGATGCAAATAATGACTGCGGGAGCGCGCTTACTATGCAAAAAATACCCCGTCGTACTCTACTGGGAGAAATATTTGATTACACCTTTATACAAAATATGCGGGTTCATCATCGGTTTTTATGACATAACTTTTTACTTTCTTGACTTAGAACAACGAACGAATGCCTAAATGGAAGGTAGTTGAATTGTGTTTTTTGTATTTTTTTGGTAAAACAAGGCTCAACCAATCGATGCGTATAAGACTTTTCTCAAAGGAGCGGGAGGTCCTGGGTTCGAATCTCGGGAGTGAGAAAAAGTTTTTGGGTTTTTCTCCACACGATGATCCACAGGAAGGATGTTAAATGTTGCCTAGGGTTACTCTTTAGAGCGATGTGCTAACCACATGTCATCTTTCAAATCCGAAACCGGTTACGAAGCCCTGCTACTCTTCAAATACAAGTGGAGTATACAAGGGAGGTCAAGACCTACGGGTTGTAGTACCAAACAATTATTTTTTATTTATTATTTATAATGAGATAGTGTTTCCTAGTCTGCATTGCGTGTCAACGCCATCCCTATTTTGGCTTCAATAGCAACTCCAATAGCAACAACTACAACTACACCACCACCACCTCCACCCTCCACCCCCTCCTCTCCCCTCCCCCAAAATACTCACGCGCATGCGCCAACGACAGCGCCCACAAACGCAGATACGACGCCGTATGCGACACCGATCCCAGCACATACTCAATCGTATGGATGCCCTGATGAATGAACACCTCCGACATCTCCTCCTCCTCGCCATGCCCCCCATGCCCACCGCCACCACCGCCATTCGCCAGCTGCTGCTGCTCCGCCACCTCCGAATGCCCCGCCTCCGTGTCGTGTCCGATCGGCTGATGCTGCGCCGCTGCCGCCGCCTTGCGCTCCTTGATCATCTGGAACGGCTTCGCGAACAGCATCCACGGCACACAGCCCAGCGCCAGAATGACCAGCACCTTCTGAATGCCCGCCTGACCCGAGTACATCCACGGCGAGCAGATGACCTTCGGGTTCTCTGGGCCCGGCTCCGCCGGCGCCTTGAACAGCACCATGTTGATGAACGTGATCAGAATCGAGGGCGCGCAAGCCTCCGACAGCTGGATGTCCTCCGCGCCGGCCGAGTACTTGAACCACTTGATGAACATCAGCAGCGTCATGTAGAAGAACAGGAACACCAGGAAGATGATCTGCGGCGTGAACATGGTCCACACCGATTTGCGATCGCCAAAGTTGCGGTAGTTCATCAGGCTCATCACGACGCCGAAGATCATGTGGATCACACCGAAGATGATGGAGATCTTCATCTTGTAGGCGTTCTGGAAGATGATCTTGTTCAGCGGAGCCACCTGCCAGACGGGGTCCATGCCAAACGGATAGGGCGTCTGCAGGTAGGCGTCCGGCTTGCCCGGATTCAACTGCAGCACGTGATTGTCCATCAGCGTCGATTCGTTGTAGTTGTTGGTCCAATGGGAGCCGAAGATGTTCAGCGACTTGGAGAAGATGTCGTTGTAGATGAGACCGGTGTACATGGAGAAGAAGCCCATCAGCAGCATGATGTAGCGGCCGCCGAAGAAGATGTTCCAGATCTCGTTGGTCGATTTTTGGGCGGCGAGCGGTTTCTCCTTCAGCACCATCCAGCCGGCGAAGGCGGCCATGATGGCGCCGTGTCCGAGATCGCCGAACATGACGGCGAACAGGAAGGGGAACGTGATGATGGTGTAGGGGGCGGGATTCATCTCGCGATAGCTGGCAATGCCGTAGGCATCGATGAGGACCTGGGAGGATGGTACGTTGTTTAATTGAAGGTGCAACTTTATAAGAAAATGTCAAAAACTGGTATTGAGTATAACAGTATAAAAAACTGTTATACTCCTTTAATTGAAAGAGGTATAATCGTTCAATCTGCCTTCTTTTGAGGTTGAAGTAATGTTATGTTCTGTCGAAAGTATGTCGTGAACTTGATTCGAGTATAACAGTATAATATATGTTCTAATAACTGTTATACTCCCTCAATTCCAAGACGAATACCAGCTGAATCTGCCATCAGAAACACATTTTGAACGGAGCAGAACACCCACCTGGAACGCCTTCGTGAACTTGTTCGTCCGATTGTACGTCGGCGGATCCTCGAACGTCTGCATGCGATTCAGAATCGGCGGCACCGACGAGCCGCTGCGCTCCGTTCCGCGTCGCAGCGCCAGCTGAATCGTCTCGATGTCCAGCACCGGCACCCAGCACTCGGCAATCAGGCACTTTTGCGTCACGTCCAGATTGAACAGGTTCAGCGTGTGATAGATCGCCTTGATCTTGCGCACCTTGACGAACCAGTTCTTGAGGTTCTTCGCCGCAGCGACCAGCACACGATGACGATGGTCCTGGGTCTGGCCCAGAACGGTGTTCAGGTCCTCGATGCGCGTCATCACGCCCATGGCCATCTCGCGCCGATCGGACGGGGCCTCGGGGCAGGGGTAGAGAGTGGCGCGGAAGCCCTCGCAGATCTTCTTGACGCGCGTCTTCAGCTGGTCGCCTTGGAAGAAGATGATGAAGACGGACTTGAAGACGTTGTCGCCCTGTGGAGAAGGAGCGGAATCGATGAAGGATTAGCGATTGAATATAACGATTGAATGGTGCTTGAATGAGCCACGAGGCTACCATTCCGAAGGTATCATTCATGCGATTTTTGCTAGGAAGTAAAGAAGAACGTGAAGAACAGACAAAAGAAATGACAGGTTCGAAACTGTTTGTTATTCAGCTTCGTCCACATTCGTTTCGAACACAAAAAACTCTAATATTTTAGCTATCTTTTGAAAATCTAGTTATTATCGTTCAAAAATCGATGATTCAAATAATTCATGTTCATAATTATGAATCGTTTGGAACTCCGCGACAAGTCGCAATACGCTACAAAACTACTCACATTGGACGGATCCTCGAGCGCCGTCTCGATGACGGCCTGACGCAGGAACACGTTACCGCGGCACGCACGCCACAGCATCCGCTCGAAGGCGGGCAGCCGCTCGCGCAGAATCACGCCCGCCACAAAACTACACGCACACAGAAAAACATATTACTCAACACATTCCAAGGTGATTCAGCTGAGCGACATGAAAACGCGCAATTGCATTCCACATCAGCTGCACAGAAGGCGAATCGCGACCTTGCTGATTGGCGAATTTTCCTTCGATGATAAGATCGGGCAGGATTGATTTAACTTCGACTGATTCACCTTATCGAATCACTCGCGCGAAGAGGACCAGACACGGCACATCGCACATTATTGAAACAAATCGAACGAATCGTTGGACGAATTCACACGGAAACCAAACTGAAAGCAGTAGAAAAACGGACTAGACTACGGAACACAAATAGGGAATAACAAAGGACAGCGAAACATGGATATGAAAATGGAACTATCTAATTGTACCTGCGGCAACACAAACAAAAACGACTGCCAAATCGCAGTTCTGTTTGGGGGAAAACCGAAGACAAATGCACTCGCACACACATCAAGCGTATAATGAGAATTCGGAGAAAAACATATAAGGTTTCTACATCATCGCAATTTAGTCTAAGCAATCAACTGGGTATGTGGTTTGATGGAACTCGAGGGCGGATTGCTAAGTATGTGCGTTTTTTGTAGTGAAAGATTGCGTATTTGTGAGAGAACATGATTGAAATTGTTGTCGTTTTTTTGTACTGACCATGGCAAGTACTCATCGGCATCGGCCGATTTCTCCATAAAACTGTCGGTGCGCATTCGCGGTCGGAATCGGTTGGAAAATTATCGTGAGTCAAAAGTTAGAGTTTCGACCAGATTAAGTACCTAAGGACAGGTTGTCGGAAATTGTTTATGATACTTGTATAACTTCACGTTGCCAATTGTTGCTCAATTTTAAAATGTCTTCAATCCAAATAATTTGAAAAGATTGAACAATTCGATCAGTGAAGATACCAACCAACCATGTGAATTGTTATACAAATACTGTTATACCCTAGGATCAACCTGTCCTCAGCTACATAATCAGACCGTCGCTGTATGAATTTGTACCAAAATTGTGTCAGTGTTTTTTTTGTCGGATGCGTGCCTGCGTTCGTGTGTGTGTGTGTTTGGACTACCTACCCCAATTGCACCGGTCCCATCGAGTGTCCCGCTTTCGATTCGTCGGTAATCAAAGCCCTGGTCATCGACTCGGTGGCGCCCAAGCCACCCTCTTGCTACGCGTGTGGGTTTTTTGGGGGGGGGTGGTGGTTCGTTCGTTCGTGTGTGTTCGATCGCACGTTCGCAACGGACAGACAGACAGGCCATTTCGGAATTTTGTGGGTGGTATTTTCGGACAAGATTTTGAGTTTATGGCAGGTTGGGGTGGGTGGATTTGGTGGATTTAGGATGTGGATGTGTATGGGTGTGTGTGTGTGTGTGTGATTTGGTCAGACACAATTTTATTCGGGTGTACAAAACGGGCGGTGGGAAACAAAAATGGGAGAAAAAACAAACAACGAAATTAGGCTTTTGAAAAACACGCCGCCACCTTGGCCGCTGGACGGGGGGGCCACTTCAGCAAAGGCAAATGATGAGGACAGGTTGGAATTGAGAGTGTGCACGAGGGGTTAATTTTATGATGTTTGTTTGTCATGTTAGTGATGAGATGTTAGTAAAAGTGGAATGATATAATACTAGGGAATGGAGTGAATCCATCATAATCTTCGGGAATAACACTGTGCAGAAATAATAATTACTGATTTGTTGGATTATTTTCTCGATTACATTAATATGAGTTTCCTCAACAATCAATTTGTTCAACTTCAATTAAAGGAAGACCAACAAACTTCGTCATATTTACGCGAATAGTGTTATTGCGAAGATCTGAAAATTATAATGGACCGAATGAATAACTCACAGAAAGAAGCTGTGCGATGATGGTTAACAGAGAGCCAGATAGATGAGTACAGATGACTAAAGCATGCAACAGATTATTATTATATACACGAACGAAGCCATTTTAAAACATAAAACGAACCAAACGCCAAACCGAAAATACGAACACATACAAACACAACACCGATATCACACAACACACATATTCTCGAATGTTTCAATAATGTCCTGGTCTTTGTGCGCATCGCCTCGCCAATGCACATCATCATCATACGATCGGAAAACGCGCGAAATGCTAAACATCATGTCACTCAAAAACGCGATTTTCGCTCTTGCCTCAATTGATTTCTGAGAGTAGCATGGACGTCCGTATCGCAGCATAGAAATGTGTTCTGCAACAGAAAAAGAATTTTGGAAGGGACACCAAGATGACGATCGGTCGGAAATACTCAGAAGTTTGGGAACACCGGGGTTAGACCAAACGAATAAAATATCACGCGCGTTTTTTTGTAAACGAGTTGAGCGAAGCGGAACACAAAGCGATTGTTGGTTGTCGATATTATGTTGTTGTCGTATTTTGGAAACTAAATTGGATCTCCGATTTTTAAATTATTCGATCGCGCTCTTACATATACAACTCGATGTTGGTGGCGTTTGTGGTGTTTTGTGTGCGTGTATGTGTGATATTTACCCGAGCTTCAGGTTCTGAGCCTGTGCACCTTGACGCAACTCCTCATTGAGTAGCTGAACCTGTTCCTCCTCTTTGTGCGCATCGGTCATCTGGTTTTCGGGTTCGGGCAGAGTGATTGCATTCGAGTCGAGCGTGTGTTTGGGAAGTGGTTAATTGTTGCGGGTCTTTCTTGTTCCAAGCCGTGTATCTCATTGGTGTATGTGTATGTGTAATGTACTTGGTGTATTGGAAAGTGTATTTCTGGTTGGCCTTTGGAGCGAATCGAAAACTATCACGACGATAACGACAACTAAAAGTTTACTACGATTTTGGAATACCAACAGTGTAGAGTAGTTGAGAACCGAATAAATTTCTGTCTAACGACACTACACATTTACATAGTTATACACTTTTCACTCGACGGTCAGAACGTTCGTTCGCAGGTAAAACAATATTTTATGTACATTTGATAAACCGAAAATATGTATAAAAACCAATTGGACGTAAAGAAAAATCGACAATGACAACAGGAATAGCGAAATCGAAATCAAAGAATAGTAATTCGGGTTATTAGGAAAAACATGCATGAAATCAAATGGGTAAAAAAAACTGTATGCACAGGAACATCCAACACAACGACATGCCACATTTGGGATGATCGGAACAAATCGAAACGTACTGAATCTGAATGCGTCGTTTTGGGTGTTCATGTGCAGAGAGAATATATCATGGAATATGTGTTAGGCTACATGTTGATCAAACGATAAGTGATACGTGAATAAAAAACAGAAAAATATAGTCACATGTTAATTACAACGCATAGAAAATCAAAACGCTCGTACGCTCTCATGATTCGCATCGTACATCTGAGACGTGTGTGTGTGTGTGTGTAGGGGTGTGGGTGAGTCGGGTGAGTGCGTGTGTGCTTGTTGTTAGGTGGGTGGTTTGGGGGGTGGGTGCAATCGAAATGTGGAGTTTGCCACTAATTGGGCCGGAAACGGCTACGCACTACACACACACACACAACACATACCTCGTCGAAGAACACCTGCGTCTTGCGCAGAATGTGCTTCAGCTCGGTCAGCTCGAGGAAGTTGCGCTTCAGCGCTTCCGCGTTCTGGTTGACCTCGCGCAGCTCGTTCTCGAGCTTCTCGAAGGTGGCCTGCGAACGAACAATACACACATTGATTATTACAGAAATTCTAGATAAAATTAATTCGAATATAACAACTATTATCTACTATTACTATCAATTAATTCGCGAATATCAATAACGAGTAATTTGTCAACAAAGTCATATGACGAGTTAACCATTTAGATCGCATAATGTGCCCCTATCTCAACATTGGAAACAGAACTATTCCAATTGATGATACTGCTGGCAAATATATAACAAGCACACTCAACAATCTGTTCACGAATTTTTGTAAGGACGAGATGATGTGCATTATTCAATTAACATTCATTTGAAAAATATGTTAATGTTCGTTTTCTTCAAATTGTGGAACTAGACCAAATTGTATTGGAAATAATATTTTATTTCACTTGCAATACGAAATATCCGTGATCCATGTTCAGTTTGTGGAGGGACACTTTTCCCTGCACGGACTTTTCACTTGGGACAATGATTGCTAATTAATATATTCCATATGAATGTGCAAACAAATAACATGATAAGAAGAAACAATTCTTGGTATTTTTGTTCTTGAAATATTTTTTTATATACACTAGCGGAAACAATTAAAGGATCACTTAAAAACCCGGATTTTTTGCAGTTTTTTCAAAAAAATATTAAAGTCTGACAAATAAGTTCTTCAAGGTCGAACTTTCTTGTTTCAAGATTTTGGGACGGATTTTTTTAAATGCCACGCTTATCGCACAATCGTCATCAATACAGCGAGTAAATGTAACTTGTTAATTCAGCTTTAATTTGCTTGTCGTTGGCCTCGATACGTTTTTTTTACATTGAGATATCGGACTTTGAATGGAGAAGGGTCATTGTGCGATTGATCACCAATATCTCTAAAACCAATAAATCCACAATAATTTGATGAAGACATTTGAAATTTTCAATATATTCCTAATAATGATAAGTTTCAATATTTCAGAAAAAAAAATAATTACCCACTCTACACGAACTTGAAAAAGCTGTAAAAAAGGGGCTTTTGGGCGAATTTGTTGAAATTAACCGTTCAGGTGGAGAAAATAATTTTTTTTAGAGTACGTACGTTTCAAAGTTCAAGATACTCGAAAGAATCCCACGATGTTTCAATCCCTTCAGCCGTTATTTTGTAGACTTGAATTGAATTTGATAAGGATCAAAATTAGCTACAGGCACTTTAAATTGTTACAACTGTTGATTACTCATTTTCTTTCGGAAATTTTGAAACTTATTATCATTACGAATATATTGACATTTTCAAAAGTCTTCATCAAATTATTGTGGGATTATTGGTTTTTGAGATATTGTTGATCAAACACAAAATTACCCTTCTCCATTCAAAGTCGAGGCCAACGACAGGCAAATTATAGCTGAATGATCAAGTTATCCGCTCCATATAGTGGTTGAGTTGGAATAATGTTTCCCAAGTTCGTGCACAAAAATCCGGGTTTTTTAAGTGATCCGCTAGTGTATGTACATTTTTATAATTCAACTGTATGATTTTAATTCAAAATAATTTCAAAGACGAAAATAAACAGTATCCCGAATCATGTCGAATACCAGAAAGACTACCCCAACACCACTCACCTCCAAGTCGATCATTTCGCGCGGCTGCGGCGCCTCCGGACTCTCGCCGGTGTCCAGCATCGGGATGCCGTCCTTCTTGATCTCACGCTCCAGGTAGCGCAGCTTGCGCTCCATCTCGTCGCAGCGGCGCACCTCGTTGACGAACTTGCGCTGGAACGCATTCACGTCCGGATTCAGATCGCGGAACTGCACCAGGCCGAGTTCGCCGAGCTCGGAGACGCACGCGTAGGCGGCCTCCGACTGCAGGAACAGCTGGCACAGCGTCATCTCCTCGGAGCGGAAGAGCGAGCCCATCGTGAAGGCCGGTCGTTTCGGGTTTTCTGCGGTGACATGTTGGGAGGGGTGGTGTTAGTTGAAGTTTTGCTTGAGATTGAATTTGGGCTAATATCAGTACGTAATTTCTCATTAGCCTCGTTTATTTATTTCCTATTATTTATCAAGTATACAGACACTAGAGGCAATTTAATAAGAATGGACGAGGAAGACATAATTTTTCGATGAGAGTTCGGGTTGCATATCCGGATGCTTGAGCAATCCAACCGAATAACGGTGACATTTATCTTCCTGTGAATATTGAACCCATATAATAAATAAAGGTTTAGGCTGTGAACTTTTATGTTTCATCGAACATGTTGAAAGATACTTTGAGCACCTGTAACATTCAAACCAGTCGTCTGATGAAGCTTACATTTGGCATCCGGGCATATCGTTTCTTTCGTAACATATTGACATGAGATATCTAAAATTGCACGAGCCCTCACATCATATTGACATGAGATATCTATACATGAACCGCAACGTGTATTTTCTATATGCAAGAAGAACATAATCAGTCACGTGTGTCAGTTTCAACATTTTGTAGAGACCTAATGGTTTGAATTTTATGAATTTTGTTTTCATGAAACGTTAAAAGGACATGAACTTAATTTTTGAAAAATTGCGAAGGGCTCTAAAATGCTAACAACAAGTAATACAGTGGCTTCAAGTACGGTGGTACAAATTGAATGAATTTGGATATTTTTCCAGAAAATAAGCTGCAGAGCCTAAAATATCAAGTTCAAACATGCAAAATAAGTTGTAAAATGTTCATTGGTATAAAGTCGAATCAACAGCGAAAAATGGTGATCCTAATAATATTATAGAGATAGAAGTTATGCAACTTGAATTGGTTAAGTTGTTATCCCTTTACGTAGGTGGCAGATATTCTGATATTCCCTGCAAATAAGCAAGGGCTTTCTTCAACAAACTATGTGCTTATGAAAAAAAGATTGTCGTTGTCTAACGTTCAGGCCATACGAACATGTTACACTTGGAATTGTGAAAATATTTATATCCATAGACTCTGTAGAGGTCTATTAAACCCTTATGTTCAAACAAATTACGCATAATTATGTTTAGGTCTCTAGCTTTGAAGTAAGAGCTAATTGGCACAAAGGTCATGTTGTAGTCGGTGCTCCTAAACTTTTGAATAACGACTTTAAAAGGGTTGAAGCTCGGACAATTCTTTGGTATGGTTAAAAAATATTCCATGAATTGACTTTGCTCTAAAATTTGCCTTTTTGGTCATTATTTCTGCGTTTGGTGGCTCTTTGACCATCGCAAAGCAACATGGTATTTCTTTGAACGCATATTGCAGGCCAAAATCTGCAGGAACAAATAACAAAGTGTTGAGGCTTTGAAACAAGCCCTTTGTAGTGAGGTAAATCAATATTCGAACAAGCCACCAACGTAATGCGTGCTGAGGGCTATAGTTTCCTTCAGAGATGGCCATATCGAAAAATGATAGGGGCATCATAATTTGCAGATATTTATCATCATTTTGTTGTTATTGGTTTTTCTAAATTCAATGTCCTTATAGCTCAAAAACAGCCTTTACAAATATGCTTATCAATTGGGTCAACCCGTGAATCAAACTTGAATCAAATTCCTGCCCTCAGTCGGAAAACGCCCACCGAACAAACATTAGAATATCACACCGAAAATATAGTCTATGCACGATACGTACGATTCGCAGCACAGCACAAATGGCAATGCGGCGGACACGAACTGCGCCAGCTCGAAGCGCAAAAGGCAAACGCCGCGTTTTGCTTATCAATATGTGTGTGTGTGCGTGCGGCTTGTGTCCGCTTGTTTAATAATGTAAATGTGTGTGCTGTGAACTCGCGCACGCGCTATCAGCATGCGTCGTTGTCGTCGTCGCTCCCATACAGTACAGCCTGCTGTTTGTGTGCAGGCCGAAACATACGGGCAGAGACGGGGATTATTGGGAATCGGAGCGTGTGCGCACAAAGCGTAAAATATACAACCAGACCGAGGCCTGCTGCTGATGGTGCAGGCAAGGTCTTATCTTACATGCGTTGACGCCGAAGCGATTTGCTGTCGCGTCCAGCTCGCGAGGAATTAATCCCACAAATCGCCAGCCGCAACCAGCCCAATTTTAAATCCCGACTGGGTTTTCAGCGATAAATATTACGTTTCGTTTCGGGGCTCACGGACACGGAATTCGACCAAAGAAAACGGCGGACGATTTATGTAACCGCTCTCGAGCGCCTAATTTTAAAAGCACGCACTAACGCTTACGGGTTTTCTTGCAAATATTCATGCGCTGACGACAGTTGTGTGCTATTTCGCACGCAAACAAAGCCGAGCGCAAAAACAGAGACGCATACAAACACACATGCTCATGCACATACGGTCACGACGACCAACGAGCCATAACACACACATACGGGTTCACATTTGGTTAGACGAACGCAGTACTGTTTCCCAACCAGCATTGTTTGCCAGACCAGATGAAAGGGAGTCAATTGATTCCATCTCAAAGCTGTATGTACTACATACAATTTTGTTGAAACCTGTCTGCTAAACAGTCTTACATTCAGACGGAGTCGATGTATGTATGGCATAAAGTACAACTCGTTTTTTGGAATACTCGGTCTGAAGGTAGTTCCCTGATAACTCAATTGCAACAGTTCAAACGAGAATAAATTCATACAATTGCATGGTTGCCCATCAGCAGCACAGATTTTTCAGAGACGCATCTATCGGGCAATCTTGCTATTTGATGTTCATATTTTAAAAAACAACTGTTACTCAAACAGCGTTGTTTGCAGAACGTATGAAAGGCAGCCCATTGTCTTAATCTCAATTCAGTGATTGCTTGACGACCGAGAGATGGTACACAAACAAATTCGCATTGAAAATTATGCTTATTAATTTGTTTGTATGGATACATCAAAGGTTTCCATACATTATTACATAGTGGTGTGAATAATGGGTTTGTGGATGGTTGGTGTACCATCTCTCGGTCGACAAGCAATTAAGTCTCTGAGTCCAACTTTTAAGAAAAGTTGAGGTACAGCTCATACATCAATGGGGCAATTCGAATGCGTCCGAATATCTGGTAGGCAAGGCTTGAAACGGTAAGTGAAGGTCTTCGAGTATGGTCCCATGTTTTTCCATAGAGCTCAATTGAACTCTGGACTACCCATTTAACCTTTCCACCAATTCCGGCAAACGTGGCAATGGCCCCTGTTCTCCAAACAATACATAAGGCCGTTCAACTCAAATGTCCTCTCCATAATTATGTGAAATAATGAAGCTTATTGTGATATACGAGGCCCATTTGATGATAAATTGAAAACAAATATTTTGTATTGCGTTATGATAATGCTAAAAATCGCCCTAAAACGAAACGGTCGTAATTCTCTGTCGCGTGAATTATGGCATTATCGCACTTCTAAGCTATTAAACGAACTAAGGGCTCTGATTTTTCATATTTTTTCGCTTCTATTAGTGCACAAGGAACACAGCAAATATAGGTCATGATAATTTGTCTGTCAAATATACGTTTACTTTGACCAAACATGAGTTTAGTGCGCTAGAAAAAACGGTCGTAATTCTGTGTCTGCCACTGTACATATAATTTGGTACTACTTTTTGGTACTACTTTTTCAGAATACAATTTTTTGTAAGCGATGATTCCCATTCACAAATTTTCGCAAGGCCCAAAACAACATTTAATTTGTTTAAGCTTTGATACCCATTCACAAATGTTCGCAAGGCCCCAGCTCCCACAAAACAATTTCTGAGATTATCGAACTATTTTTCAAAAACAAAACAGGAAAAATGGGCTGGGGAGTTACGAGATAAGGACGATTTCCTACAGGTTAAAATAGATCAAATACTTCGATTGATGACGGAGTAATCAAATCGTCTAGTGGTTGGAAACTCTGCTTTATTGTATGTCTGATGGACGTGAATTCGTCAATAATAAATGCCGCGGAGCCGCGAGTCCGCGAGTGACGCATGCACAGCGACGGGGCATTATATTTCCAGCGAATAGGCACACAAACTCACAATCAGCTCATCAGAGCAGCTCCAGTATAACCAGTATATGTACGACACAACATATTCGTGTCGTATATCGGTATATCGTCACCGTTGCTTTTGCTTTCGCGGCGGGTGCCTTGGACTCTAATTAGTTTGCGATATGTGAGCGTGTGTGTTCACATATGTGAATCAAAAACCTGTGTACGATGTACGACGCATGCGCGCATTTAATTCACGCCATCATCGCCAAGGAAAACCTGCCACACACACAAACACACACACACACACACACACAACAGACATCTCAATGCTTCGGTGTCGGTGAGCCAGCCCAGCTGCAATATTATGTGTGTTTGTTGTTGCTGTGCGGCTGTGCGCAAATGCACAGTGCGCTGCTGCCCTGTGTCTGCGTGTACGTCTGTGTGTGTTTGATTCGCGAAATTCCGATAAATCAATACGGAGAAAGTCGGCCCGCTGTGGTCGCCGCGCTGGGCGTGTTGGGGTCACGGCTGTTCACAGTTTCACACTTACCACGAAGGAGAATCTAAAGAAAGTCCGCGATCCGCAGATGGAGCCCCGCGCGATCTAGTGGAGGCCGCGACGAAGAGACGAAGTTGATGACGTTGACGACCGTCGTGTCGATCGCGATGCGCGCGTTGACGACGGAAAAAATATGGTTCACTTGTCTCTCGAGCGCGTTCCTCGAACACACACGCGCACTCGACGAAATGTTTTCTTCGACTGAACTAAATTTAGAATCGAGATCGAGATTTGAGGTACTTGTGTTGAGTGTTGAGTGAGACTTCGAGATTGAGGCTTGTCGAGGGGTTGAACAATATTGAAAATTCATATCGAACTGAATGAATTAATAAATTATTGAAATTGATGAAAATCCCGAATCAATCACCGATATCTATGGATTTAGTATTTTTCGTTATTAGTCACATACTGTTATTATTCTTCGAAATAGAACACATAAAAAAATCATGCACTGGACCTGATATTGAGGTTAAAAAATGAGGAAATATCAAATTTCATGAATAATTATTCAAAATATTCCATTTTATTCTACAAACAAACTACATTCATTTCCAAGTGCACGCCCCTCATCTTCTTTGAATGTTACACTCAAACACCATATTTCACTCCTACTCGAGTACTTGTACTAGGTTGAGTACGAGTACTGCAATACTTCGGTACCGGTACTCGGTCTCGGTACTCGATATATTTTCGATTAACACTCAACTCGCAGATATTCTTCTAGTACGCTTGTAATCAGCACTTTCACTCGTCGGAGCCTCTCAAACAGCTGTTGCGCTTATTGTTTACGTTAATGTTTGTTATTCTAAAAAATACGAGCCGCATATCCGCATGCAGTGCAGACGCAGGCGCAGGCAGACAACGATCTTTATCAAACATCTGAAACTCGACCGCACCATGTTCACCATCCCCGCCCCTAATCACACGCTCCTGTAGTGGCGTCCTCGGGCGCCTCCGTCTACCCCTCGTCCCCGCTCCGCCGCTCCGCCAGCCACCAGCCGCCATCGTCCTGCTCTTCGGCCGTCGTCGACGACGCCACCCTCGCCGAACCCCGCCAGCAGCAGGTCACCTACGAATCGCAGGGCAATCTGGCCATCATCTGCATCGCAAATCCAGCAGCCCGGAATGCCATCGGCTCGCCGCTCAGTCGCCGGCTCGCCGAGGCGTTCGAGCGCTTCGACCGCGATGCCGACGCCCCGCGTGGCCGTCCTGTACGGTTTGGGAGGCGCCTTCTCCACTGGCACCGATATGAAAAGCGCTGCGCTGGTGCCGGACATCGAGGGCGGAGCGAAAGAGCAGCGCGGCAGTGCCGGCGCACTTCCGCAAGCCGGTCGTGTGCGGCGTGGGCGGATATTGCGTGGGCAGCGGTTTGGAGCTGGCGCTGCGCTGCGATCTGAGGGTTGTGGAGGGAGGGACGCAACGTTGGGGTTCTTCAATAGGAGGTATGGAGTGCCGTTGGCGGATGTGAGGAGTGCTGGCCGGTTGGCGGCGTTGGTGGGCGGTTCGAGGGCGGGCCGATTTGCTGCTGTCGGGGGCGGGCGATTGGCGGCAAGGAGGCGCTGGAGATGGGCGTGGCGAATCGGGTGGTGGCGACGGGGACGAGTGAGTATGAAGTTGACAATCGAATATGAGATCGGTGATACGGAGGTATAAGACAATTACACCCACCCGACACCAAAAAAATACTCGCTTCAAATATGAAATTTCTCATGTGTTTTGTACTCCTAAAAACGGAAATCATAATAATTTTCATTTCCATGGATTAGTTTTTATGTTATGATTTTGTGTAGTTGTTATGAATAATTGGCAATATTTCGGGTTGGGTTGAAAACACAAAACTGCATAATATACCAAAAGAAAGAC
>CAXHKQ010000154.1:0-11810 GCA_964017145.1 Agrocybe praecox
CCATTCCTAGATCATCTCTGCGTGCAGCGAATGCAGCACCTGGTTCATCTTGTCGATGGTGTCCCTGAGTTGTGAGAAGATTGCAATATCATTTCATTAGTAACAAATCTGATCGAATGACTCTCGCACTCACTTTTGCACCGGATTCCTCACGTCCAGCTGCGCCTGCACCGTCCGCAAATAGTCGAGCAGCGGCTGCAGACTCTCCAGATGCCCGGTCTTCGGATGCAGCCAGACACGCGGCAGCGTGTTGACGATGATCGAGGCCTTGCTGACTGCATCGGCTGGCGAGCAAACCTGTGCAGACAAAATTATTAGCGACGTAATTCCAAACGAACGAAATTTGGCCTACCCTCATCGCCATCATCAGGTTGCGATTGAGGAGCGTCGTGATGGCCATAGCTTTCAGTGTTTCGTCAGCCAGGAGTCCTTGCCAGCTGAGGATGTTGCGCAGGAGCTTCAGGGCGCTGCTGAACTGCCGCTGGAAGAACGAGGAGCGGGCCTCTTGGAGTCTGGAGAAGAGGAGAATCAAATCGATTAGTCAAATTCGGAATTGGAGATTTTCTGATAGCAGTGCGCTGAGCCAAAATCGATGAAGTAGTTCAGAACCCTAATAATTCCGCAACTAATAAACAAATTATTACGTGAATTTAAAGAAATGATTTTCAGTCCACATTCCTCAAAGTTGAGTGCAGTGTCGTCAGCATGAAAATATAAACTGCAACATTATCTACTGTACTACATGGGCTGATAAGTATCGGGAGAAATAGGGAAGGACTAACATTTTAGATGAACACTTTTTTTTATCTTCTACATAGTTTCATTTTAGCTCGATAGCCTCAAACCAGCGGTCCTACAACATCTTGATCACGTTCAAAAAGTATTCATCGCTAACCCTTGCAAAATGCTCATTTTTCACGATTTATACTGCATCATTCGTTCCCTACCTACCATTTTTATTTCGGAAATAAAAAATAGTCGCTTAGTGCCAAATACGCACAACACCATAGATGGGACCACAATTCATAGCCCAATTCAATGATTAGGGCTTTTTGGTCAGTTTGGTCAAATGTGATTTTTTGCGTTTTTGCGGCGCCCTCTCTGTTAAGAGCTCTCGCATGGCCAAAAACGTATGCACGAGATGTATATTATTTTTAAATATAACCTCAAGGTTTCAGCAATCTTCCGGTTCCATCCTTTCTGAATTCCGATATAATTTGGTGGACTTTTTGATGTTTTCTTTAAAAACTGCCAAATTTAGGCGTCCAGTGCGTGTTTCGTCCTTGGTGCCCAAATGGAAGGTACCGAATAATTTACAAAATTTCCAAATCCAAATTCGGCTAGGGCTGACCTCAGATAACAATATCTCAAGACATGTTTTGGCTCAGTGCTTTAACTCGTAGGTGGTTATACCCAGTCCAGCCATGCCAGTGGCCTTTCTCTTGTAAATTGCTCGAACTGCATGCACATTTCAGAATGAAATCTTCAATGATTTCGTTGAGCTCATTTTTACCTATATTTCTATATTTTTTTTTTTTTAGCGTGAAGTATTCATTCATATCTATTGCGTTTAAACTGAATATAGCGTTGTAGGTTGGACAGGTCTACGGATGCCAGTATGTTCATGTGTATTCCAAAACGTCAATCTCTCTCTGAAAGAGCGAAATACGGTGAATTCGTGAATTCTTCTCCGTTTTTCGTGGTTTTTTCCGCCGAATTCGCCGGGGTTCGCTCATTCGGAGAGAGATTGACGTTTTGGAATACACATGAACATGTTGGCATCCGTAGACCGGTCCAACCTACAACGCTATATTTTTTCACCAACCACGTACGAGTTAATAAGATTTTGGAAACCTTCTTCACCAAATGTTAAGATATGTCAAACAGCGAGTTACAATAATGGCAATATCTGCCAAACTAATGACAGTACGAGTATGAGATTTAGTTTGGCTGGCTGAAAGATGACTATGATCTACCATAAATTTTGTCTTCATCAAAAATGTTGTTCCTTCCCTATTTCTCCCGATACATATCAGCCCATGTAGTAATCGCAAGAATGTCGTGCCAAACAAAATCCACAAAGGATCAACTAACACCCAACTGCAGACGCAATCAATCAATCTACTCACTGCTTCGGGAAGATCGGAATAAACACATCGTGATCCAGTGCCGCCTTCATCTTGTCCAGCACCGTCGTGAACAGCGTCCGCAGATACTTCGACGTCGGCTTCAGCGACGGATACTCCCTGCCCAGCCGCGCCACCACCCCGACCAGCCGCAGCGTCTGCGTGCTCGACACCGGATCCCAGCACGTATCAACAATCTCCGTCAGCTTCGGCAGAATGATCTTCTCCACCAGCGTCGGCACCAGCCGCACATCCGGATCGCCCGCCAACTGTTCCTCCGTTTCGTCCTTTTGCCATGCGTACTTCATGCAGACCGCGTGCCATTCCATGCGCTCCACATCGGCGGCCAGCTCGTCGAGCGGATTCCAGGCGGCGAGATGCAGGCGGATCCAGGGACCCAGGACTTTGGGCAGACAGATCGAGAAGTAGGTGTCCGTGTAGGCGGAGTAGTCGGTGCGGCGCCACTCCTCGAAGCGCTCGAGAATGGCGGCGATGGCGCTGAAGTCGTCGGAGACGTCGGCGAAGACCGATTGGCGGTCGGCGGCGATTTGGTCTGGAGGGGGAAAGAGGAAAACAGTATGAAATGACAATAAGAACAAGAACATATCCTTTAATAAATATCAGAAGCGATAGTTCGATATAAAATCGAATGCAATTGGAAATGATAATATCCCTCCTAAATTTGTGAAGATGATTCTCCCATACCTAGCCTACTACATTACCCACATCTTCAACACAATTTTAACCAGTTCGAAATTCCCGTCACTCTGGAAGACAGCTAAGGTAATACCGATCCCTAAGATCGCTAGTCCTACAGGGCCAGGTGATTTTAGGCCGATCAGCATATTATCGTATTTGTCCCAAGGATTCGAACGCATCGTAGCCAATCAGCTACAAAGTCATCTAGATAACAAAAAGCTATTGACAAACTGGCAATCTGGCTTCAGGTTTAAGCGAAGTACGACAACACCACTCTTGGTGCAATTTGTTGTACAGTCTGATGATATATCGAACAAAGCGCTGTTAAATAAAGGAGTACCACAAGGATCTGTACTTGGACCACTGATGTTTTCTTTGTACATTAATGATCTTCCGTCGTGCGCTCATAATAGCACATATCATTTATATGCCGACGACGTACAGCTTGTCTCGACTAGTACAATAGCACAAGGTCCAAACCTCATCAATTTGATAAATGCAGACCTGCATAGAATGCATCGTTGGGCATGTGTAAATGAACTGGCACTGAATCCAAACAAATCCTCTTCGATGATTTTCTCTAGAAAAGATCTACCAGTAACATCTTGGCCAAACATAATTCTGAATGATACGGTGGTACCATTTGAACCAGTTGCGAAAAATCTTGGTATCTGGTTCGATAAACAATAAAGCTGGAACCACCATGTCGACAAAACTTGTGCAGCGATCAATGGGTCCATCAGTAGACTTCGTAAAATAGCCTGGGCACTTCCTACGACAACTCGACTCAGACTGGTTCGAACACTTGTCATACCGATACTCTCGTATGGATGCACTGTCTATGGAAGTCATAACAGAACACACCGAGCTAAACTTAAAAAATCACTGAACTCCTGCACTAGATTTGTTTTCGGTCTACGCATGAGGGACCATCTGAGCAACTATTCTGATAAAATTCCGACCCGACATTCCTGAGCTCCAGACTACAACCTTCACGGTCAATAAGGACGAATGGCCTTGTTCCACCCCGGAACTTACATTCGTCGTATGATGGAATGTTTTTCGTATGTGGCGTGAAACTCTGGAATAGGCTCACCTCTGAGGATAGACTTATAAGAAACCCCAACGAACTCATCTCGAGAATTAAATCGAAACTAGAAATGCCTTGTCTATGGGCTCCATAATATCTCTGACTCAATCCAATGAACAACAAACACTCTACTTAAAATTATATAACTCTTGTATACAACAAATGTAATAACTATTCGATTCAACTACTACATTCACTCCGAGATCACACAGAACGGCAACACCATAATTAATGTATCAACTACACATCCTAAGCAGCTTGACCTGGCACACTAATGTACATCTCCAATCAATGGAAAATGCCTGTATGCATTATATATTTTAATTCATTTTAATCTATTGTTATGCATATATGAAATAAACAATATTCAATATTCAATAGTTTAAAACAGGGATTTTTTCGTCATATTCTAATAGCTTTTACAAAATAACTATCAACAATATCTTGTTCGGATTTATGTCCATCAATAGCTTCACTTCATTCTGTGAATTTGTAGATCTCACACTAGAGTCCTTCTCTCCAGCAATGAAAACCATCCATCGACCTATTTTCCTACTTTCTCGAATATTTTGAAGTGTAGGCTTGGAAGTACGTGTCTCATCGACGAAAATGAAAGTTAATTGGAAGGCGCCCAGGTCTCATGAGTATAGCGGGGCAAATTGAAGCCACAACATGAGCGATAGAATCATTACATTGACCACTTTGGCAGAATGCGTTCGAAAAATACGCATGGAAAAAGTGTCTGAAAAATATTGTGTTTTTCGTGATTTCGTGCCATTTTTTGCGGTCTTTGAGGATAAAATTTATATTTGATCATTGGTTACGACGGTATCAACTGTTTCGTAGGTTTTAGACCTTTTTGTCCAATGCTTCCTGCTGATCCCTTCACAAATATACCTTTGTGGCCGACTTTGGCAATCAATATTTTCGGATCTGTTGGCGATATTTATAATATTTCACGTTTAGGGTACTCGAATTTATATTTTCTTCCAATTTCACTCCGTTGCAAAATGCATGATTTCGCACCCAGTTTTCCACTTCCCGCAAATAATCGTTTTTCAGCACAAACATGGACATTTTCAACAGCGCAGTGTGCTTGCAACCAACTCTTAATCGTTTGGAGAAAAATTGTATGTTGAAGATCAAAGTCTCACCTTTCTTTTGATATATAACAAGGCCACCTAAACCATCAAACAAACCCAGCAATGACTGATTAACCAAATCGCAAGTTGTAGTAGTAATCGCATTATTATTTCCTCAGGACGTCACTTGAACATGTTCGAAAATGTTAGAAAATATTTATCCGCTGATAATATCATCCATGGAACATCTCAATATGTTGTAGTGAGATGTTGCATTGAGACAAACCATTTTTGAGGTGTTGAAGCGATCGATTTCGGATGTCCTCACAACGTTGTTCGGAACTTATTGTCGGATCTCTTTTCGTATGTCGAGATAAGCTGCCTGAACCTTATGTATATTGGAGAATTATCTCTCCGAGTTCTCAGGTTATCATCACAATATCATTCCAATTCAACTACTCACCCAACTGCCCCCGATAACTATTCGGCCCCGCATCCTCGTGTATCTCATCATCACTCGACATCCCATCCATGTGCTGATTGCCAATGTCGATGCGCTCACGCGTCTGCCTCCTACGAGTCCGACGACCCTCCCGATCTGCACATCGACGAGCCCGTTCCTCGTCGTCGAGCATTTTCCGCGCCGCTCCAGGTTCTATAAGGGATAAGCATGAATTTGATAAAACCGTTATTAACATAATTTTGAAACATATTAGGTCATATCTGTTCCTAGTCGAAAAATACTCACTCCCTTGCTCCGCAATCTCCTTCGCCTGATCCCGCACATCCTGCCGCCTTCGCTCAATCAGCAGCTGTGCCTGTTTCGCCATCAGCGCCAACGCCCTCCGCTCCAGGTCCACAATGCTCGGCAACTTCTCATCCACGCACTCGACCAAATCCGTCACGTACCCTCTCAGCTCCTGATAGAACCGGTACTTTTGCGCCGCCACCGGAGCCGCTGCCGCCGTCTCCTCGCCGGTCAGGCACAGCTGATCCAAGCGCTTGCCGAGTTTCTCCTCCTCATCGACGTGCCGTTCGTGCAGCTGACGCACCTGCTGCAGGCGATCGCGCAACTTCTGCTGCACCTCCGTCGGCATGCGAGGACCAGCGCCGCTGGTGCTGGTGCTGGATGTGCCGTTCTTACCGGCGGAAGTCGAAGATTTCTTCGGACCTTCGCCGCCGCCGCTGAGCAGCTGATGCGCCTGGTCCATGGCCGCCGATCGGGCGTAGGCTTGGGCGAGTTTGGTGCCCGTTGAAAGGTTGCGACTGTCCGCGTCATCGTCCATCGGTTGATGTTGTTTGTGGTCGGCGGGCTTCATCATGAACTGGCCGTAGATGGACTCCTGCTGGGCGGAGACGAGCTGGGCGCCGGTGACACCTTTGCGGATCTGCTGGTTCTCCCATTCGGTCATCTCGGGATCGGAGTCGTCGCCGGAGTCTGAGGAGGGAGGGAGATGGGATTAGAACGAGTATTTCGAAATACCATTTTTGAAATCGCACTCTGGATATCTGATTCTCTTAGTAACAAAACATTCGGGTACATCCAGGAATGTCCGTTCAAAAATGTCTGGTTATCTTCGAATAAGCCAATAAAAATTCGCAAAGATCGCCGAAATTAATGAAAATCATTGAATATCTTTGGTCATCTTTGCAGTTTTTTTATAATTGGGGCCTGAGAGGTCAGTCAAGAGAAGCAATACATAATTGCAATATTTGATATTCATACACGTATACAGGGTAGTCACTTTACGACTAATGTTTTGAATCATCGTTTTTTCTGACAATGGCTGGCTTTATCAAAAAACCTATGATGCAATTCGAAAGAGCTATATCTCCGATTTACGATATAGTTAGATTTTGTATGAACAAATCACATTGAATGGTCTTAATTCCATTCCAAAGTGAGCTGTGCATCATCTGTATCTAGCACTAAATGTGGATTTTCTGTACTGGATTGCAAACTTGGGCAACACATTCTCATGAATTATATTGAGATGGAATTTTATTTTAGGAATTGAAGGTATTGATTCGTACTACATTTTCTAGAGAGACATTTCGAGATATTGCCACCAGGTGGCGCAGGGCTGCCTAGTCGATATTTGATTTAGATATGCTTTAACAGAGGCCCGAATCGATTTTTCGATAGAAACTTTCCATTTATCGACCAATTTCGCTATCCTTCAGACATCTGGATGTCCAAACCAAGGAAAACAACAACAATTTAGTCTTAAAAACTTTTCACTAAACATTTGTATCATTTCCAACAATAATTTTGAAAAAAGTAAATCGGAAGGTGTGTTCTACGCGATAAACTCACAAACCATTGTAAAATATGGATTTTCACTCGATTTTTGGCACTGTATTCGAATTCTCGGCATCGAACTCACCTTGCTGCACCGCATAAAACTTCTCCCTCCGCTCCTCCAGCTCCCTGCCCCCCTTGATCGCCGCCATATCCACCCGATCCTCGTCCGACCCCGAACCATCGTCTTCCCCATCCTCCCTCACCAGCCGGCCCTTGCCCTTCGCCATCTTCGGCGGCTGTGCCGGCGGCGCCGGTTTCTCCTCGATCGGAATGAAGTCGCCGCCCTCGCGCGCCTTCTGCCGGCGCTTGCGGGCCGCATGGATCATCGCCGCATCCGGAATGGCGCCGCTCTCCAGCACCGTTTTGAAGTTATCCGGTTTGGCGAAGCGATGCGCCGACTTGCGGTCCGCCTCGTCGTCGTCGGAGCTCATGTCGTCGCGACCGGCGCACAGGGCGGCTCTGCCGTTCAGGACTTGAGCTTGCGACTGTTCCGAGTTCTTGAGCACCACCTGGAGCGGAGGCGGATTTTGGTTGGTTTTGGGGGGGCGGGTTGGTGGAAGTCAAGAAGCGGGGGTTAGGAAAAGACAAACAGGGATTAGTTCCGGCGGAATATGGATGATCTGAAGTAGAACGAACACAAGCGAAAACTGAAAAGTGAAAATCCCATTCTCGTCATCCGTCACAAAATATCATTCATCGGGCTGAGAGCGCAATCATATCTCATTCCGAAATCAGATGCCAATGCATTGACGCAAATTGTAGGAATCTGGGGGAGTGGGAATTTGGGATGGTGATTTGGTGTGGAGGCGAATCTACATCCAATGGTTTCGTATTGTCTTTGGTATATGGTTTCGTTTTCGAGTGTTTTTGTGTGTGGGTGTATTGTACTGAAAATTGTTAATAATAACCTTACCACAAAGTCGTCAGTAAGTATTTCAGTTTGAATACTATTTGAATTATCGTGGGACCGTTTTACACTATTTTCGCCGGTGCCATGCCGTCCATTGGCATTGACATCGGCGTGCTCATCCGCGTCTTCATCATCGAGGTAGCTGGAGATGTTTGGCGGCGGTGGCGGAGTTCGCGCGCGAATGTTCGTCGTCGTCGTCGAGTCACCGTCGGCAGAAGGGTTTTTCTTCTTGCGTCGCTCCTTGTCCAGTTTCTTCATGACCTTCTTGCTGTGCGACGACTTGCGCACCTGGAACACTTCGGTGTCATCCTCTGAAATATGGGAGAGTGGCTGTCAGTATGATAATTTTCGAGCGTCATATATTCAATTCATTCTATGTATTCGTAAATGTTGAGAATCTTAACTGTACAGTACAATTGAGTATGTTTAAAAAAGCCTGATAACAAAGCTGCTATAGCACGAAACAAAATCTAAAATAATAGATTGAACAAAATAATGATACCCCTTTCATTCTGTGACGAAAAAACATTTCGCAAACCATATACGATTTGATTTGTATTCTCAAGGCTTCTTGATAGCGGCATTTGAGTAATGTACAAATCACTTTCAATTGGTAAGAATAATCTTGTGGAATGTCGATCTCGAAAAGCCTGAAATCAAGCTAGATAGTCTATACAATTGTTGACCTATAAGTGAACAAATAAGTGTGTTCGACAAAGTCCGCAATATTCACCACACACACACACTCACCCTCATCGTCGAAGCTCAACAGCGATGATTTTATCGGCTTGTCTCCTCCGCCAAACGCTTGCGACTTTGCCTGCGCCTTTTTCTCCTTGGCCGGCCGGTTTTGTGGCTGCAACGGCGGCGCCTCGTCCTCCTCGTCCACGTCCATTCGGCCGCCGCCGTCGTCGCCGCCGGCATCGCTGTTGTTGTCATCGTTGGTGCTGAAGACGCGCGGCTGCATCGGCTTGCGGGGACGCTTGAACAGCGACATCGTTTCGATGCGGGCGGGGATTGTTGGTCAGTTGCTGGAGAGTGTCGTCCGAATGGCGGCTTGAATCTTGTGGCGGAA
Source organism: Agrocybe praecox (assembly GCA_964017145.1). Taxonomy (NCBI): domain Eukaryota; kingdom Fungi; phylum Basidiomycota; class Agaricomycetes; order Agaricales; family Agrocybaceae; genus Agrocybe; species Agrocybe praecox. The sequence continues at coordinate 9,288 of CAXHKQ010000154.1, forward strand.
AGTTGGGGTCTATTATGATTTTTCAGCTCGATGCGTTTGCGGTTTGCGTTGCGAGTTGCGAGCAGGGTTGCCGTTATGAATTTTCGGAATGTACATTTCTGACAGAAGGAATGTACATTTCGAGTTCGAAATGTACACATTTTTCCAGTGTATATTAACGTATTAATTAGAATTATTTTGGACGATTAATGCATACATTCATGAAAATGTTCGATTCTTTCATATGTCCTATATTTACTGGACAATTATAACATTTTTATTGTTTCTGGACGGAACTAGAATAGAAATGCATGTATGAACGGTTTTTTGTTCTTATCAGTTATATTCGCTGAAAATCATAATATAGATTGTTTTGAAATAGAACACAAAACAACAGATATTCGGAAATTTTCGACCGGTCCGGTCGACCGGTGTTGTTCACATTACAAAAAATACAAAGCACGCAAAACGCGCATTTCGCTTGTATATAAGCCATGTACATAAGAGTCAGGAAAAAAGCAACAAAATACACACGTGCACATTCTGGGTTTCCCACCCCGATTTTTGCAATCGAACAAAATTGGACTCGGAAATCGAAAAACAGAGTTTTGCGAGATTGGCGAGAAGAATGAACGAATCTGACATTTGTGCAAATCGTTTGTTGACGTTTGCGATGTTTTCTCTCTCTTCGTTCTCTGGATGGACCTTGGTGAGAAATGCGATGTTGTGATGAGGTACTAGACTTCACTATTAGATGGCAATTACTGGACTATTTATTTCAAAAGTAATATCTTGAATTATTACATTCTCAATATTTTTGTAAATCAAGTTCACAACATTGGATTTTATATTGTTGTTGAAATGTTAATACGATTAAAATATCCTAGGAAAGAGTTTACAACCACTTCTTGTCTATTTCCCATCCGTACCTGTCTGGACGACGACATCGAAGGTGCTAATTGATTCGATCAACCTCACAAATCCATCTCAACACTAGCTGCACATCTGCATCGATGCGGTTTAGTGGTGTCGTCACGTATGATTTATGAATGTGCTTGGCGAGCAGCGAGTCCATTCAACTTTTGCATAAATGACGCGAATCTTAGGTTTCGGTTTGCCATTTTGTACCGAACGTTAGAACGCAACAGTCATTGTAATTATGCGTTTAGCGATCGTCGCGTTTTCCGTTGGGATTTTGCTGGAAGTAGTAGGTCAATCGATCGCCGTTTCGACTGCGGAGGAATTAAATTCAACCGCACATTCAGTGCAAAAACGATGGATTCCCCGATATCCGTACAACGCGTGCTTTGCTGTGAGTATTTTTGGACCGATTAAATTATTATTGCCATCTCAATCAATCAATTCATGTCAAATCTTCGTGTTTAAATATTCTTTTCTGATGTTTATATTCATAAAACATATTTATGAACACATTTATTACATCAGTTTTGTGAGACTGCCTCGTACAAATAGTTCGATAAATTAAATAAAATAAATATTCATGGCTACGGATTTAATTGTTGTTTCGCGCGCATTCGGAATTGTAAGTGTCATGAATGCAGTGGATAATTTTTTGTTTTAACCCATTTCCAGCGACTGAACGATTAATCGACCAGCAAATTTTGAATGTGGTCCAGCCTAGCTCGAGAGAGATATCTACATGGAACCAAATAAATACTCTAGATTGGTCTTTCTTCAATTCAATTTGATTTGGCTCGATTTGATTACACTGGACCACAACCAAAAAATCCCTCCTTCTGTATGCAATTTTCTAATGTGCTTTCATTTCCTAATCAAGAATAAAAAATAAAAAAATTGTTTTTTGGATGGCATTCGGCGATATTGGCGTATGTTGTATTTTTTGACATGTCCTTAGAAAATTGTCTATATCTCATATGCGAATTTTCGTACACCGATATTTCGCATATGAAATTAAAGCTTATTAAAAATTCTACAATTCATGTTGACATTGTGTTCAGCTCATGTTCACAGTTCCAGAGTTACCGTGCAACAAAAGTGAAACAAGTTAAAAAGAAGTGCAAGAAATATGAAGATAAAATTACGCGAACAACTTTTCTGTTGAAAATACGAAAAGTCCCTAATTATTATTTCACTTTTCCGGTAGCTTGAACACTTGTGCTTCTTTTGACTTACTACATGACAATATCCTTGGATAGATAACGAAGATATTCTCTTATATTCTATGACATGTTCCGATACTTTGTGGAAGAAATGTATCCGTGACTAAAAAAAAAGTCTAACTGAAGATGTAGATTTGTAGACATTTTTGAGTAGATCAAAAAAATATACTACAGATTTGGTCTGCGTGCTATATTGTAGAAGTTAAATTGCAGACGTTTTCCTACGTTGGTCCAAAATGATACAATTTGTAATTTGTTTATATGTCACAACACCTGAGTTAACCCTACAAAAATATAAATCGACAGCTATGAAGATGCGCGCGATTTAAAGCTACCGAATAAGTAGAATAACATTTTGGGATTTTCCGTATTTTCAACAAAAATATTGTTCGCGTGATATTTT
>CAXHKQ010000155.1:0-21515 GCA_964017145.1 Agrocybe praecox
TAGCGAAAAACACAAGCCAAACGACGAACGCCAAAAGTCGTTCCATAATTTAGATACAGTTTCTATGTGGTAGTGTGAGTAGTGTATATGTTTATGTGTGCTATGTGTAAACGTGGCTTCTGCTGGTACTGTGCATTCCGTGAGTTGCGCGATGATCGGATGACGGAAGATTCGCTCGATCAGTCGGCCGCCAGCAGGATGCAACTCAAAACAAATATATAGAACAAACGTGCGGCACGCACTGACGTCCAGCTTACGAATAATGAACACACTCTCGCGTTCCGTTATCGATCCACCAAAATGCTCGATGTGCGTGCTGGTGCGTGCGCCATCCGTCGTGTCGTCGGTCGTTGAGTGCAACGCAATTAGGAGAGATCTGCCGGATGGATAGGAATACGGATTAGTAAAACACATCGTTGTAGTAGATAGTAGATGCCGAGGTACTTACAGCTAGGAGCAGCCTCGTAGCGTCTCTGGATCTGGTCGTATGTGAACTTGACGAACGCATCGTATTGCTCGGCCAGTTTGGTCGTCAGCACCTGGTCGTACTGTTCGCGCAAACACTCCTCGCGCTCCTTCAGCATTCGCTCGCATATCAATTGGACCTGCGCGCACAAACGTCGAATAAGTATTAATAAATGTGTTGGTGCTTGTGTTTACGAGTATACACAAGATGATCGATCGACGGCGATCTTGTATAGTGAGATAACCATTTGGACAAATAGGTTGCACCTGCTGCTGTCGTCTGTTGCACCAGCAAACGAATAAAACACACATATGCACGCACAAACGTATAAGAAAAACACCATTCGGATTGAATGCATGCGTTCGCGTGTGTGCGTGAGGATCACAATGCACTCGCCGAAACATAAAACGAGACCAACGCGCACGCTCGCATAAGACCGCACCAAAGATGCGTGCGTTCAACAGCGTTGTAAGTTTAGGGGTGTGTGTGTGCGCGCGTATGCAGGCACGCACGCACGCACGCATGCGAAGGGTGCGTGTTCGTGTGTCGAAGTCGTGCAACGCGTGCAGCAGCATTCCGTGGTCGTTGCTCTACAACGGACGACCGTCGTCAGCGGTTTCGTTCAAGTTGTTGTTGGCCATTTGTTGTGCAGTGAATTTAAAATGGAAGTCATGAAAAGACATTTACGATTTACGACCGCGAGTCAACTCAACTCGTTAATGTGTGTTGGCTTCATGCATATGATGTTTGTGAGTGATGCCAATGTTCTTGTGGCCGAACATGATTAAACACGATTAATCATGTCGTTCCACGCATGCAAAGCGATACATACACATATACATAGACCAAACGTGTCGCACACACACAGCTTATTTCAGTCATCGTGCGAAAATCATGCACGCGAGCGCGCTCATAATAGTTTCACTTTCTTCTGGCGAACATTGTTCTCAGACACGGCACTATTCCAAAATAGATTGCACGCTCAGTGATTACACGTACACAGCCAGCACCTCGCAACCAACACACAACATACATAAATTCATCAGCCACTATACACGGTTTTGCTCGAAATCGACTTACCTGCTTGAACGAGAACAACTCCTTGTCGGCGTTCTGCTGCTGATTGCGACGCTGCTGGTGCAACGTCTGGCGCTGTGTCAGCTGCTGCTGTCGCTGCTGCAGCCCGCTGCCCGCCGTCGTCGCCGCCGCAGCGGCCGACGTCGATGTCGATGGCGGTGAGTCCGCTCGGCCGGGACTGTCTGGGCCGCCCATCTCCGAGCCACTGTTGTCGGAGTCCTGCATGCGATCGGCGGCCGCGGCGGCCGAACGGCAGGCGGCAACGGTGGCAGAGGAGAACGTAAGCTGTTTGCTGCGATGCAGCCGTGTGATCTCCTCGCGGATGTTCTGGGCCATTTTCTCTGTGGATGGATAGACATAAGATAGAAGCGCGTCAGAACAAGATTTATAGACGGCATTTGTGGAGCGACGTCGCCACGGGGCATTGCATAATCGCGCCCCATACTCACCAGGTGTCATTTGCGATGTGCTGGCCGATGTGCTGGCGAACACGGACGGCACCGGTTCGCTGATGAAGCTGCGCGAGCATCCGGCCGCCGCCTGGCTGTGGTGCGAGGAGCCGGCGCCGCCGAACGGCTGACAGCGCCTCCGTTTCGTCGGCCGCTGGTTGATCGACTCCCAGTCCAGCGATCGTTTCAGTGTGGCGCACGCCATTTTGTGTGTGGTGTGGCTGGTGGTGGTGTTGGTCGGTTGGTTTGGGGGTTAGAGTTGCGTGCGGAGCAGGAAAGGCACTAGCGGTTGCACGCACGCACAGTAGCGACACACAGAAGCACGGGCAGAGTGCGCGTGTGTGTGTTTTGGATGTGTGCGCGATGACCTCACGTACGTGTACACACACACACGAAAATACAAACGAAACGAAATTACGCACAACTTTCGAGCTCGCGGTTGCGGTTTGGTTCGTCGTCGGATAGGCGGAGCCCGATGGTGATGCTGGGATGGCTGGGTGTGTGTATGTAAGCTAGAGTAAAGGCACCAGGTGTACACTATTATTTATCTACACATATGCACAAGACTGGGTGCAGTTTGGTGTGTGTGTGTGTGAGTTGCACTCAGATTAGCGTGCAGGTCGGAGCCCCCTTGCACTCTCACTCGCACTCATACGCACGCACACATACACAACAACAAAGAACGCTTTGCGCACAGCAGTGGCCGATGCGATAATAAACGGCGATGGTCGTTTAGGCTTTGGCCCGTGTGCGTGTGTGCAAGTATTCGAATGACCGTTTTCTGTACGTGTGTGTGTGTTTGTGTGTGCGTTTCCTCGTCGAGGCGAGAGCGAGCACAATCTGCTGCCTTGGCTGTGTTGTTGTTGTCGATGTTGTTGTTGCTGGTGCTGTAGTATTGTTGCTGCACACGAACGCATACACACACACAACGACGACGGGGCGGAGTACCACAACGCGAACGATATTCTGCGAAGGTGCGCGCTATTGCGACAAAGGCAATTAGGTGTGTTCAAAGTGACGCGAGGCAAACGAACTTTGATATGCGTGTGTGCGAGGATCTCTCGGGGGGCAGCAAACTTGAATTGGTTGGTGTGCTGATGTGTTGCGGCTGGCTGCTGGTGGTGAACTGAACCTGAACCAGAAAATTTGAAATGTCCCGAAAAGTGATTACACACACGACAACCATTCACAACAACAAAAATCACTCGACTGCTCTCGCACCCATGTACACAAAAAAACGAGAGGCCCACTTCGATTGAGTGAAAAGAATCGGCCGAAGAGAGAGGCTAGTGCGTGGTACTAGATGTGTGATCGGTGTATGCGCTCGTTCGCATGACATTCGCTTTTCTTGGTGTATAAACAAAACAAACGCACCGCTTGCTGCTTGCTGCACGGCCCCGCGCCGAATGTAAGGTTAGACGTTCGATTCTCTTTCATTCGCGTCGTTCTCGCCCCGCATCGCACGTGTTGTTTTCGTTCAGCTGCAGCTCATCGTGATCGCCGTTTTGGTGCCCACGAAAAGACCGCTCCATTCCGCCTATTTCGACTGATATCGGGTACTCCGCCGTTACTCTTGAACACACACGCACACCTCACAATGTCAGATATTGTGCGCGAGATTCTGGAGAAGGAGCAGCGCGAGCTGGAGAAATTCAAGACCATCCAGGTCTCGAAACACTTGGACGTGCGCACCGACTTGGGCCATCTGCTGTGCGCCGATCCGAACGACTTGGACGCGCAGGCTTTGAAGTAAGTTCCGTCGAGAGCGTTTCGCCCATTCGGTTGCAGCCATTTTCTAATCACCATTTTCTAATTCCCAGAAACGACAAGGAGAACTACCTGAGCGCCCTCATCCGCGACAATCTGCAGTTGCTCGTCAACGAGGTGTGGGAGCTGCCCACCGAGCGCGTCGAGGAGTGCGTGGTCGCCAAGCTGCCGGCGCCCGCATTCGTGCTGCCGCGCTCGCGCAAGTGCCCGGTGGCGAAGCCCCTGACCAAGTGGGAGAAGTTCGCCAAGGAGAAGGGCATCAAGAAGGTGAAGAAGGACAAGAAGGTCTTCGATGAGGAGCTGAACGTAAGTGTTGCATTGCTATTTCGTTCCGTGCGAGTGCATTTTCTCACCGAACGTCTTTTTCGCATCTCCGCCCGCACAGAAATGGGTGCCCACATACGGCTTCAAGAAGGCCGACGCCGAGCGCCAAAAGGAATGGGTGCTCGAGGTGCCGAAGAACGCCCACCCGATGGAGGACCAGTTCCAGAAGAAGATGGACATGCGCAGCGAGAAGGTGGCCGCCAACGAGATCAAGCGCATGAAGAACATCGTGCGCGCCAAGAAGATGGACGTGCCGCGCGCCGGCTACATGGGCCCGGAGGCGGCCAGCTCGACGCAACTGCTCACCGCCGTCACCGTTGCCAAATCGTCGACCGCCTCGGTGGGCAAGTTCCAGGACTCGCTGCCCAAGGAGAAGACCGCTCGCGGTCTGGGCGTGCGCGAACTGATTCCGGGCTCCAAGCGCAAGGCCAGCCACATCGGCGACGAGCCGGAGCAGGTGCAGAATCTGGCGCTGATCCAGAGTGTGCTTAGCAAGAAGCCGAAAATCGATGTGGATCGTGCGATCTCGGTGCAGAAGCGCGAGGCGCGCGCCGAGCGTGAGGCCAATCCGGAGGCGGGACAGAAGAAGCGGAAGACGGGCAGCGGAGCGAAGCGCAGCCGCAAGGGCGGCAAGATCCGGTCGTCCGGAGCCAAGAAGCCGAAGGGCGGCGCCGGTGAGCGTGACCCGAAGAAGAAGGCGGCCGGTCGCAAGAGGCGATAGACTCGGGCAGAAAAGACGTGCGTATCGGTTGCAAATATACATGTTTTAATATTTTTAAGAAGATCTGCAACAGTTTTGGGTTTCGGTTGGTCGAGTGTTGTGTAGTGGTGGTGGTGGTGTGCTCAGCCGTATAAACGGAAGTTGACGGCTCGCGATGCCATCAAATACTCGTAGGTGAAGCAGCGTAGGATTTTGTTGAAGTTTTCGATGACACTGAAGTCGAGATTCTGGAGATTGTCGCCGATCTTGTGCCAGTGCTTGGGGAACGGGTTCGTGATCAGGTGCACGATGGGGACGCCTGTAAAAGATATGATATTTAGTCAAAGTATTCACGTTTATCAACATAATCATTTTTATATTTGGAATTGTTGAAGTGCAGATAGTTGTTCAAAGTTGCCAAATGTAACCAAACACACATTTATCTTCAGTCTGCATTTTCATGACGGGTATCTCAATTCGTCTTGAAATATAGATCCCAGGAGTTTATTAACGCTTCAAGTGTTTCATAAATCTAGAGATATTGTTTGATGATATATGTATAATAACCACTGGTCAAAGTTCAACTATTGATGGTAAAAATCGCTTATAAGTTCGTCATAAAACATTTTCACAAACATATTTATTAAATGTACATAACAAATACCAAAAATGTAACGCGGTACAGCATTGTCAAGTCGTAAGCTCGAATATTGCAAAAAGGTCTCATTTGATCGTTTTTCGATTTTTTAAATTATAATTATCATTGAGAAATCTTTGGTTTCACTGTATTTAGTCACTATTTTCGTGCTCTAGAATGTTAGTAAATATACCCTGCGTCACTACAGGTGTTACATCGTAGAATGGCTGTATTATCAACAGTTTTAAGAATTGTTATTAGAAATGTATACAAAATAACAACGAATGTCGATGGTTGATGGATACATCAACACTTTTCAAATTGCCCGCCCTTGGCCTTAGTTATGCTACCTAGTATTTTAGAAATCGAGTTGCTTGCTGGCCGTGAAGGGCTGCTTAAAAAAGGTCCATACTTTTGTGTCTTTAGGCGTTGTCTCGTACCTCCAACATATAATAAATTAAAAAAAAACCACCGCTTTTACATCCGGTGAAATCGACAGCCATTGTCTGAGCGAAATGAGATGTGAGATGTGATTCAGAGCCCATATTTATTGAAATTAGCTTTATGTGATGGTATATAGTCTCACATGAATGTAAGCGGTAAGGACTTTATCATATTTTGTGTCAATGCCTTGAATACAACATCTAACACTTTCAATCGACACTTCGTGTCAATAACCTTCACCCTAGGCTCCAAAAACCCCAATTGTGAGTGATGGCCTTTCTCAAGCTCATATTTTCGTAGGACCTTCACTCTATCGAAATTCGATCATTTTGTTTTTCAATCCATGATTCGACCGCGCAAAGTACAAAGGAAAATACAGCGTATACAAACTATGTAACACCAGTAGAACAAATATTAGAACAAATATTATAAGTTGCACATTAGTATATGCAAGTGTGTTCTTCATATTCGATAAACATAATTTTGAGCCACCTGAACTAATTAATAAAGTTGAATGTGCAATCACGGCCGCGTGATTCATTCAAACTCACCCATTTCCGCAAACGGCAAATGATCGTCCGCAATCCGACTGTTCGAATTCCGCGGCCTGAACATGTACCGCTGCCCTCGCATCTCTCCCGCCGCAAATAACATCCGCTCCAGCTCCACCATGCGCTGGAACAGCGGCACCGTCGCCGCATAATAATTCAGGAACACCGGTCGCGGCGCCCCAATCAAATCCAGCAGCACCAGCGCATCGATGCGCTCCACATCGGGCAGCCGCTGCGCCAAATGCCGCGAACCGTACAGCGAATCCTCGTCCGTCCACTCGGCAAACGCCTCCTCGCCATCGAAGAACAGCAGCATCAGACTGACGTCCCTGTCCGCATTGGCGGCCAGCTTCAACGTACGCACCACGTCCAGCATCATCGAGCACGGCACCGCCGAATCGACGGCGCCCACGAATCCGGCCTCGCGGCTGCCGGGCGCAAAGTACTTGCTGTCATAGTGGCAGGCCAGCGTCAGGAAGCGCGTGGCGTTTGGATCGAGTCGGCCGATGATGTTGGTGAAGCGCACGCGTCCGACGGTTGGCGCTTGCGCATCGAACGCGTCCAGCTGGACGGCGAGGCCGAGCGAGCGCAGATCGGCGACGATGAAGTCGCGGACGCGCTCATGACCGGCGGTGCCGACGACGCGTGGCACGCAGATCGCCTCGAGAGTTCGGTTGAAGCGTGCGGTATTGGAGGCGGCGCCGAGCGTGCGGCAGCCGCTGGCGGTGAGTTTCTGCGGGTGGTGGGTGGAGAAAGCGGATATGTGATATGACGAGTAATTGAGTTTGCACGATCGTCGATCATCTCGTTGAGATGAACAGAGGCGAAAAGTGTACCTGTTTCGGGTTCAGATAGTTGATCTGTGAGACGACCGTGCTTACACCGATCGCGCAAACCAACACGACGAATGGGAACATGGACCGCTGCATGTTGACTCGGTTGTGTGATCAATTACGACCACAATTGATGATCGCGAGTGGTCGTCTATGATGACGATCAGCAACACCTGACTGCTTCGGACGGTGTTTGTTCACTAAATGCGAGAGTGGCGAGTGCACTCGCGAGCCGCGACTGGCGACATGTTATGCGTATGTGAAGGTAAAGTCTATAGATATACCGTCATCACGAAAGCATACGCGAATGACCATGGCGAGTAAATGGAGAGAAACTATTGTTGAATGAGCAGCGCATCTGTGCCTACAGGTCGACTGAGCTTGGGTGAGTGTTGAGCATAAAGTGTGTATGTTACAGGGTGACTGATACAATTGATCAATGAATCAATGGGTAGTCCGAACTTGGAGTTCAAGCGCGGACTGATTCATAGATAATCCCAACGTACGATGTTGGCGAGCTCGGAACATGAGCTTAATTCGGAATGCTGTGTTACGTGAACAGCACATTCACTGGAAATTTATTTTATGTTTTCGTTTCCTTTTTTCGTTTGGAGATTACAAAATGTTGGAAATTTTTTATTTAATCAATACAAACAACATACGGACATTTTTAAATGTTAACGGACACAACATTTTCTTGATAACATTTTATTTCAATGAATTGAACCTGAGCCGAATACATTGTCGGAATGAAGACGATTGTTTGATCTGTTTGATCAAATATTAGCTGAAGCACACCCGTACAACTTTTAAATGTTTGTCCGCTTTGTAGAGTAGACCCAATTCTCGATCGAGATGCAACTTATTATCATTATGCTTGCATTCCAACCACATACAATATTTTCTTCAATTCGCTCAACATAACATTTGAAATAATATTTTATTTCATATTAATTAAACGGCTTTATTACATTGGTTAAATACAATATTACGTACATTCTAGATATTTTCGAACATGTATCAGATATAACTAATATTATAACATTTGTTCAACCACTGCGTGTTGTTTATAGTTGTATAATTGAAACAACTGTGCATGCAGTTTCTACAATTATTCTGCTTATCCAACTCCAACGAACGTCTGTTTCGATTTCGTTAGATACAACACACTAATCGATTCATATAGTTAACACAAACCAACTCTATCTGCACCATTCCTCATGCACATGCAAATATGCTGGTCGTCGTCATCGTCGCCGTGTTGGCGGCGATTTTCTATAGTGTGTCTGGTTTGGTCTGGTGCACATAAGTATAATACACAGCAGTTCTCTCAAGGACGATGCACGATGATGGCAAGCACGCACGCACACACAGACACGAATAAAATGCATTTAATATACACAAAGACATTCTAGCCGGTCGACCGTTTTGTAGACGTCGTGCTCAACTATTTTATGCCCGCATGCTAGCTGTGAATTGAATAGGCACATACACTCGTGCCACACTCAATCCGCGTATCACACTTTGCGGTTCCGACTATGACTAGAACGTCATCTCTCTCTCTGGTGCTTGTGTTCTTAGGCACATTGTTTGAACACGATTTACACCTTGTTATCACCCATCGTCGTCGTTGCCGATTTACGCGATCGCGCCGAACGCTGCAGCATACTCGATTGCAATTCTCCACGCGTGGAAGCACGCAGCGAGGCGCCCGTCGCCGTGCCGCGCACGAAGTTCGATGATGTCCGTTTCTCAGCCTCTAGCGTAGCACTACAATGCGAAAAGATCGAAATTATAGTATCCAGATTTAAATGTGTCCAACTATTCGCAATTTCGTACCGCGACTTGCACGGCAAATCCCAGATCCTCTGATCGACGCCGAAGCGTTCGCCATCGAGCAGCGTCTGCGGCAGCTCTTTGTCCATCGTCTCCGGAAGGAACAGCGCCAGCACACCGCCCAGAATGCCAAAGCAGCCGAGCGTCAGCAGCGGCAACTCTGGCGTCACCATGCCCAGGTAGACGACAAATGGCGCAATAATGCTGGCCACATAGCCCATGATGTGAATGAAGGCGACGCCCTGCGCTCGCACGACCGTGGGCAGCAGTTCGGCAGCGTACTGCAGACCGATGTTGTATGAGAAGTTGACACAGAACCGGCCCATGATGGCCAGAATGGCGGAGTAGACGCCTGCGGGAAATGGAGCGAGCGACAAAGATTGAGTAAGCAAAGTGACAGCCGTTACAGGAATAAAGTTGCTAGACGAAAGTCGCAAGACTTGCTCACCTACACAAAATTATGCACTTAATCGAAAACACTCACCAACCGGAAACGCCGTCGCCACAATACTGAACAACCCACTCAGCACCATCGTACCAAACGCCAGCCACCGGCGGCCCCATCGATCCAGCGTCAGCGTCAGAATAATATCGGCCGGACACTCCGTTGCCGCCGCCACCGTGAACGTCACAAACACATTCAAGCCCAGCGCCCCGACGTTCCGAATGTGCCCGTCGAACACCAGCGAGATCAGCATCCAAATCACAATCAGCAGCAGCGTGATCTTGCGCAGATGGGGCGTCTTGAACAGGTCCATGATCGAGTAGGCGTTGTGCTCCGCATCCTCCGCCTGCATCTTGACGCAACTGTTGCGGAAGTCCTGGTACACTTGGGGCTGCACGTGCGCTCCGTTGATGCGCTCGAAGCGCTTCATGATGCCGATGGCGCGCTCGATTTTTCCCTGCGAGACGAGCCAGCGTGCCGACTCGGGAATCAACCACGGAGTGGCGATGGCCAGAGCTAGCGGGAACGACGTGACGACGGCCAGCCAGCGCCAGTCGTTGATCCAGATGGCGATCCAGGGCAGGATGCAGGCGGCAAAGGTGAAGAAGAGCGCAATGGACATGTTGGCGACGAACGTGCGCCACTTGGGTCCGACGTACTCGAGGACTGCGTAGCGAAACATATATTGGTAAGTTAGTGGATCATTGATCATGATCGTTTGTGGATGATTGCTAGAATTATACGTTTCTCAGTTATCTGAATTAACGTCTTTTCGAACTGAACCTTGACTTGCGACTTGCATTCGCTTTGATATATTCGAATAATTGCGCATTCGAATGAGAACAGAAGACACACGCTTTCGTTGAAATGAATTATATCGGTAATTCCTGGGCAAATGTAAGCGTGCTTTTGATTAGCACTTGAGTCGTTCTTCTTTACAATTAATTGTTCAATTTGCACACAATACAAAATACCCCATATTAGACAGATGCGAAAAATCTTCGTTGACTTTTTCAAGTCATCGCAGAACACAGAATCGCGGACACCGTCAAGATCACCATGCATGGGACTATGCCAAAGACCAAGACCACGATCACGTACACCAAATCGATTGCGAGCCGCGCACTTGCTGGAGGCCAGCCGTCGACGATGGTTAATTTGGTATGTACACGCACTCGCAAACGCTGCGGTGGCGGCTCACATGCCCCAGATTTTTGCGCAAAAGTGCGCGAATGCGGTGTTCAAAGTTCTAACCACGTGTGCCAGAGCAGCTTGCATGTGCATGTCTACCCATGCATTTTCCAACTTTATGGTGCGAAATAATTATATCGTACTTAAACCACATATACACACATACACTGACGCGCATATACCGGGGGCATACCTCACTGTTCGAACGCGCGCAGTCATGTGTGGCATGCTACACTGCAAGCTGCAGGTAATGGTAGACCAACGTACGTTCATCGAATTACTTAGCATTGAACAACGCGACGAGCCGTTCGAATAATCTACTATCTGCAGATGTACTTATGATTATGTGTCTATTCATACAATTTTTTATTGTGTACGGATATGCCAATCACACATCATAGCATTAGGTCACAGTCGGCCAGCAGCAAGCAAATCGAAATGACCGTGACCATGAACTAGACGCGCCAGTACTTCAACTACACGCTATCTGATCGAAATGCCGACAAGCATTCCTCGTCGTCGTCGTCGCTCGCTAACACTTACCCAAAATGTACATCATCATGAAGCAATTGTCGAACGCAAAGCCGAGCATGAAACGGCAGAACGAGAAGGTCCAGAACGAGTCGGTGAACGCCGTCGCGACGCCGAACACGAAGCCGAGCAGATTGCAGCCCATCAGAGAGGGAATGCGACCGAAACGATCGGCAATCCAGCCGAACAGCAGCCCACCGAAGACGGCACCGATGAAAAAGATAGCCTGAGCAAAGGCCGGCATCACGGCATCATCGCACACCCAGTCGAGCTGTTTGAACGGAAAATCAGAACGTGTCTTTGGATGACTTTTGGCGTTGGCTTTGTGATTAGCATAGCTCTAAGTTGTCTGCATCTGAACGTTTCACATGTCACAATATCAGCTACAATTGTATGTCGATCGGAATTTGATTAGCAAGCCTAAGAAGATTATGGATCGATTAGGATCTATCTGGTTTTGAGTTCTTCTACTTTATGACAAAGCAATGCTCTCACTTAGCACCTCTTCCGGTGTGGTAACAGCTGAGAATTTGAATCTTGTTTCAGCAGGTTCGAACATGCAAAATATGCGTGATTATTATGACGACACTGACCTCTGTCGCAATGGTGCTGTACGGCACCTCAACGCGATCGTACTCCCATCCGTGGATGCACGGCTGTATCGGCCACGAAGCGTCCACCATCAGCATGTCGTTGTGCTCCATCAGTTCGGTGAAGTTCACCGCATACATCGTGCATTTGCTGCGTCCATCCGTATACATGGGAATGCCCAGCTCGAGCCTATGAAAAATAGAAAAAAAAAACTCAGCACGACAACGAAGATTGAGATCGCGTGCGGGGTTCGACGATCGTGTATGTACTAGTTGGTTCCGGGTAATCGGCGTGTAATTATTGTGACTCAATTAGCATGATTTCTTTGCGGAAATCCAATATACCGACACATGCGGGTACTTTCATCAATACAAAATTGTAGTTACATTCGCACATATGCAAAATATGTTGCCCAGCGACATTTATTTAATAACATGCTTCTCGTTCACACGTTTTAGTATTATGGGCAATTATGATCAATTAATATGCCTGCAACAACGGGTTCGTGAGAACAGTAATCCGCAATTGACATCAATGATATCACACAAAGAGACGGCATAATTCTACATTCATAAATAACCGCGTGAAACGTGTTAAATATAAATCGCATGCAGTCGCACGACGCGGTGCGTATGCTAATTCATCATGCATAAATTGTGAATCTGTGTCTTGGTGTCTAAATATATCGACTTATCTGCCGGTCACGTGTAAACATTCGAAACCGGCTGAATTATTATATAGAAAATGTAGAAAAAACGCAAATGGTTTGCTCAAATTCGCTCAAGCACTAGGTGAGCCGGGCACCAAGCATAAGGCGGTCAATTGTGATGTGAACTCAAGCGCATAATACGACACATACACATTCAAACAGCGCGCTCAATTCAGGCTCAATCCGGTAATTACACACATTGCGCGTATGCACTCTAGACACGCTACAGCAACGTAAACGTAGTTCGAGTATTATAATTGATATTGTACTCGCAGACATGGACTTAATGCACACTTCCAGCAAGCTGTGACTAAGCTCGTTGAATGTGCGCACATGCGCTCGTTCTTACTTCAATTACTCTAATACGGCGTGTGTATACTATTTGTACGCATTTTGCTTGCATGTTGTACTATATATGTATGTGTATGTTGTCGCCGCGTCGATCAGTCGGTTCCGTTTTGAATCAAGTAAACAATAATGTAAAGTCTCAGTCAGTCCAGTCAACTCAGTCAACCAAGCCACACACACACAAACACACATACACACGCATAGACAAGCTCAATAAATGCGCGTACGCGAAACGGGGTCAAATCATATAGAACTGACACAGGTGTTTTTATGCATAACTCACATTTCAGACGACTGAACATAAGCACATTCATCTCTGCAAGAATTACCACACATGTTTGCAATGATGCAATTTATGTCGGGTACTCTATGTCGTTATGGTTTGCGTATTGTATTCTAACGATAAGACACCGGCAAGGTGAATCCTATAAATTGAACATATGAAGTGTTTGACATACAGTACACTACACTGCATAGCCAGACGTGTTACGCGCTTGACACTCGACACTTGAAGTGTAATTGCCGCAATCGTTTGATCCCAATTATAAGTGCATCGAATGCGGAAATGCAGTCTGTCACACTATCTTCAGTTTCCGATAAACCGCGTTTCATCAGCCAGCGAAGTGACCTTCGTCGCCAACTCCACTCCAGAACTCACCGATCCTCCAGACTCAGGTGCTCCAGTTCGGGCACCCGACACCAATGCTCCTCCGGCACCAGCGTGAGGAAAATCTGCGTAAAGTACACGAACGCCACCGAGAACGCAAACGGTATCATCAGCACGAACAGCCACTTCTGGTACGTGCCGAACTCGCCGATGTGCGGCAGCAGATCGTCGAAGTCCATGGACGGCGGATCGCTGGCCGCTGTGGCGGCTGCCTGGCGTGCGGCCTCCGCGTCTGCTTCGGCCTGCTTCTGTTTCTGTTCGGCGGTTATCGGGCAGACGGCCGCCGATCCGTCGTCATTGTAGAAGGCGTTGTTGATGAACGTTCGGCCGGGTGCCGAAGAGGTCGATGTTGACGCAGGCAGATCCTCGGTGTTTGTTGGCTTGATGGAGAGGCCATTGATGGAGTGCTCCTCGGGTTTGGGAGCCATTTTGCGGGTTTTGGGAAGCGCCCGATAGATCACTCGATCACTTTAATTCGAGTCTTAGAATAAAACCAATTGAACACTTGCACACAAAACTCGATGGATAGCTTTGCTGGTAATTGCTGCACAGGTGTTGACGCGTCTAACGTGCAACAACCACTAACCGCTCCGGACCATTATTAACTTATTTTATATATCAGACAGCGCGTTCTTTATCAATCTTTGCGAGCACACACACACAAGCGCCCGTTCGTTCACATTTAAACAACAGAGCGTGTGTGAACTTGAAGATATATTCAACGATCTCAATCTTGAAAACGTTCACGTGTGTAGTATATCTCAGTTGGCGTCGCGACGACAATGCACGACGACGTCGTCGGTAGTGGGATGGGGTTTTGCAGAGAGGCTGCGCTCTTGCACGCCGATGCGAGAGTGCTAGCACGATCTGCACACGCGCGGCGAGACACGACAGATTCACGCGGCGTCGTCGGTCAGGGGAAGTGCGAGCATAAATGCTATGTTGCTATGGACCCGCCGCACGATCGATCGCCAACTACCTCAACTATGCGAAACTACGAGACACGGTGTATACGCGAATCGTACACCTGACGACTTCAAGACAGCACAGCACCGACTGATCGGCTGTAAGTTGTAACTGCGGCCAAACAAAAACCGCGCTAGTAAGAGCGCGCACATACGCGCACGAGGACACACATATAGTGTATACACATGAGCGTGTGCGTATGCGATTTGTTTCGCGTACGCTCGCGAATGTTGGCTTAGAATAAAATAGTATATGCGAGTTCGGAGCGGTTGGTTCGCTTTAGATCGCGATCGCGTGGCGCAGTCGCGACATACTGATTTTTGCGCGTTTATGTTGGCGTTAGGCGTGCGCGCACACACGAGCGCCGCACGAACGAGTTGCGTTCAAGGTAAGTGCGCGCGCTCGACGAGTGCGTAATGTAGCGATCGAGCGCCGTCGGGCAGCAATGCGGTTTTGGTTCTAGCACTGGACAGAATATATAAAGTGTTTATGAGATTTGTCAGCACATTTTTCAAGTTCTTTTAGTTAGAACAACTAACTAGTCTATGTATCATTCAGAAAAATCACTTAATTTCTGAAAACACAGTAAAAACATTATATAATAAACATATCTATATTCTTGGTTTGGTGGCAATACACTAATTTGAAACCTTTTTGATCGAACCTCTTTTATTTTATTACTGACAAATACGATACGTGCACATTCGAATGTGTGCCTGGTGCAGCGTGATGGTCGTAGACATTAATGTGTTCTGTCTTGATAAGTACCAGATTTGCATAAATTGAATGTACCTACCAACGATTGATTTGTGCATTATCTTTTTGATTAATCTTCGGAACGTTATTGCGTATTGCCGACTATTATGTGTAGGACCGGTGATATGCATACAGTAACTGTTTTCATTTCGTCTCAAATTTACCAACTGCAAATATATCAACAGTATGTGAGAATCGTACAATTTGTGTGAAACATTACGTTCAAGTACGGAATGATCTAGCACATATAATAATCATTCGGATATACAGAACACCTTCAGCAATGTTTGGCACACATATTGCATATTAGACTAACACGCACGTCTAGTGCAAAAATTAGGCCAACAAAATTAACTCGTAATCAGCCGTATCGTACGTTGATAAATAAATTCTCAAATTCATTGAAAGAACGTCAGAACTGATGAATCATTGCCAAGAGCATGAATCCATGAATCGGATATACCGTCGTCACGTCCATGTGACGGTTTCAAATCTGCAAGACTCACTTCCACACGCTCGAACCGATTCATTCTCGGAAGTGATCATGAACCCTAAAACACCAAATAAGACAGACACGCACTCAAACACAGTATACATTGGTGCGTACACAATGTTTTTGCTGTCCGATTTCATGTCCAAGATCATACCAACGCCATCCGTGACAATCGTGTTTGAGCGGCAATTGCGCGCTTGGAACGTGTACCTTCGGTCGTGGTGTTCGTGTGCGTATGCTCGATGTTCGTTCATATGTATTTTGGCACCTGCGGCACTTTTTGCAATTAATGTGTATTCAAACTCGTTCGTTGAACTTAGAGCTGTAAACAAGAAATATATATTACGCCATTATTGTGCGGACACACATAATCTGCATATGTATTATATGCACACTAACACAGTAACATAAATACGTTTGACGCCTCAGGTGAGAATGACATTCCGCTTGTTAGAGACCGGAACAAGGATGCTATCGAATATCACGGTCGATGGAATGTATAGAACATAATACATAATGTATCCTAGTATCTTTCTTCAACAAAATAAACTACATCCCAATTGTCGTAGTTTATTGATCTGATAATTCATAATTATCAGAAAGTATCGGAAATAAAAACCAATTATTTTTCATTTCTGTTCTCATCTCGGATACACTGAGAGTCTGAGATCAACGCCCACTCGCACGCATATTGAATCTAAAGGAAGGTGAGCGCAACGCGCGCCGACTGGCGGTTTATGATTTATACCTGAGCATGTATCATTTTAACTATCAAGTAATTGTATATCATTAATGGCAAAAACGGTTAATATCGATACATCAATGAATCGAAATAGGAAATTAAGTGACACCTCGTAACGGTCGCACATTACACGGTAATAATAATTATTATTGAACATGAATCAATTCGCAAATTATTCGATCGCTTCAATTATAAATTATAGAACAATTAAAACACTAACGCATCATATGAGCTTGACAAGTATATATTTACACTTTATTTGATTCCTTTAAAAACGAGTGTATTTATTAATATAACCAGGTTTACTAATTCGTGGTGAAACAATATTGAAGACATTCGTATCGTTGACTTACAAACAAATAGCAGATGAATTATAATGTTGTTGTTTTGTTGCAACAGTGTAAACTCGTGATAATAATGTTGATTTAGAATTCAAATTCGATTCGCCGTAATTGTAGACATTTTATTCCACATTAAACATATTATTTAGCAATCACTTAATCTAAACAGAGTGTGTTGTGCGCATATTTCCGAATCACATTCATGCCGCGACATCTCGACATTCAACCACCTATTACACGGCGCACCAACTTGCCCTCACTCCTCAAAGTTCAACAGATACTCCTTCACCTGCGCCGGCAAATTCAACTTGCCCACATTCAGCGCCACCCGATTGCTCAAACTCTTGTAGATCTGCTGCCTGCACATCTGCTTCAGCGTCCGCGGCTTCCGATACAACGACGTAATAATGCCGATCAGCTGCTCCGTCTGCCTGCTGGGCACCTGCGCCATGTAGAAGTCGTGCAGCGTCTTCAGGCAATTGTACAGCGGCGCATGGTCCATCGAGTAGTACAGCAGATAGATCACATTCGGATACGTCACAGGCTCGTCCGTGAGCAGGAACGCCTTCTTCGTGATCAGCACAATGTAGTAGAACAGGATGTGTCGCGAGTGCGTCCGGAACGAATTCCGCAGCGTCGGAGCGGCCACGATTCCGCCGCCGCCGCCACGCTGGCCGCCATCCGCACCGCCTCCGCCGCCTCGCAACAACCGATCCCCATGATTCGCAATCTCGCCCACCACAATCGCACTGCCCGACGTGTCGCGCTGGTTCACCAGCTCATTCGGATCCGCCCCGTACTGGATCAGCGTCTTCGCCAGCTCGTAAATCCGCCGGATGTCTCCACTCGTCCGTACGTTCTGCACCATGTCCATCACCGACTGCAGCACATGCCGGTACGTCTGCTTGCAATCGAGTCCGTGCTGCAGCAGCAGCATCAGGATGTCCTTGATGAAATCGAAGTTCTGCGTCTTTTGGGTGTCATCGTTGAGCGTGAAGTTCTCGCTGACGGTGAAGATGAGGACGTGCAACGGGGTCAGCTTGCAGCGGTACGAGCAGTTGGGGCCGGCGCCGTGCTGGAGTAGGATGCGGATGCAGTTGACGAAGCAGACCTTTCGGGTGGTAATGGAATGGAATGTGATTTACATGAAATGTAATACCGAATGTGAGCGATTTTTTTTTTCGGAACTAAAATATGTTCATGTACTACATGGGATGATGTATCGGGACAAATAGGAAAGGACCAACATTTTGGATTTTTTTTCTCGATTTATACTATCTCATTCTTTCCCTGAAGCTACAATTTTCATTCGGGGAATAAAAAATAGTCTCTGGGGGCCAAATACGCATACAATCACAGACGAGACCAGAATTCATAGCCCAATTCATATATTATGGCTTTTTGGTCGATTTGGTCGATTGTGAGTTTTTGCGTTTTTGCGGCACCCTCTCCGCAAAGAGCTCTCGCATGCCCTAAAAGGTATTCAATATATGTATAAATATTTTGTTAAATAACCTCAGAGTATCAGCAATCTGCAGGTTCCATCATTTCCGAATTCCGAAATTATTAGGACTTATTGATGTTTTCGTCAGGAAATGCACAATTTATCGTCTTCGGTGCCCAAATGGAAGTTACAGAATAGTTTTCAAAATTTTCAAATTCAATTTAGGCTAGGGCAGATTCCAAATAACAAATTCTCAAGACATGCTTTGGCTCCAGCGGCCCTTCTACCTATCAGAAATCAGTGCTTCAATAAGACTTTGAATACCATACCAACATATGATAGGATTAGGATATGTCAAACCGCGAGTTACAATAAAGGCAATATCTTCTAAACTAATGACAGTGTACGAGTATGAGATTTTGTTTGGCTGGCTGATAGATGACTATGATCAACAATAAATTTTGCCTTCATCAAAAATGTTGTTCCTTCCCTGTTTCTCCCGATACTTATCAGTCCATGTAGTAGTTTGAACCTAATCGAAATAATTCTCACACAAATAAAACGTGGTTAGACAACGGGTTTTCATTCTTCTAACGATTTTTTACCGATTCATGTTCAAATGATAAAGTCTGCATTTATCAAACATCATAACAGGGTCAGATCGTAAAAAAAACGTTAAAAAGTTATACCAATTTCATAACACCACCCGACACAAAAAAAAATTCTCGCTTCTCGTATTACATTTCTTATGCGTATTGCGTGATCCAAAAAACTAAAATCATAATAATTTGTGTTCCTCGGCTTAGATTTGTTGTTATGATGTTTAAAAGATTTTTGTAGTTGTTAGGTATAATTGACAATATCTCGGGTTGGGTCGAAAACTCAAAACTGCATCATAAAACAATTGAAAGTAAATTTAACGGATTTATGTCTTGATCCCAATTTACGAGTTATTAAGGTTAGAAAGGGAAAAAATTAGTTTTTTCATGGTAAACGGAAACAAAAAAATGGACTTAAAAAATGTTAAACAAAACAAGTAATACGACAAGCGAGTATTTCTCCAAAAGTGTACTTTTGTCGGGTAGTGTAATTTTTTATTGTTTCAAACAACAACATTTGTAATTATTCGAGACTTTCCGATTATAATTTTTTTTTAATTCATAGAGGTAACGTGAGAGAATATGTACCTTCATCGAGTGCGTGTAGTGGTGCAGCTGGTCCTTGTTGATCAGCGGCACCAAACACACCATTATCGGCACCGAACCGTCGCGCCCAACCTGATTGGGATCGCCACCCTCGCGGATCATCATGCTGAGCAGTTCGTAGCACATCTCCCAGTCCCGGATGTGCCGAAAGACGCAGGCAAGCGCCGAGTTACCAGACTGATTGATGGAGCTCTTGGCACCGTTCTGCAGGAGGAAGCGGACCAGCGAGAGTACCTCGTATTTGTTCCAGCGATCGTAGCCGTAGCGCGCCTCCTCGAGGGCGTAGCGCACGATGAGAGCGTGCAGCGGTGTGTTGCCGAGCGAGTCGGGCTCGTTAATGAGGTCCTTGCAGCCGCGCTCGAGCAGAATGCGCAGCGTGGTTTGGGTGTCCTCGGCGGATTTGCGGGCGGCGACGATGACTGGCGGCGGGTTGCGAGGAGGCGGTAATTGTTGATGATTATTTTCCCGATTCATTATTTTGAGAAACCTGTTGAAATCTTCATTATTCTGTTATCTCTCATCCCCCTTTCAAAAAAACGTACGAATCCGCCGTTGGGGTCTAAATAGACCCCAATCGGAAACGACCAGAAATATGCACACATTCAAGTCGGATTTTTACACGTGAAAAATCGAGAAAAATCGAGAAATAGGGTCGATTTAGACCCCAACGGCGGATGAGAGTTAATTTAAGGGCATCGATTCGACGATATTTTTCAACAAATCTAACAGTAGGGCGGGAAAATTAGTCTCGTTTGCTAGTAAAACACACATTTTTGATGATTTTATTTTTGTATAATCAACATAGTTTCATAGAAAGACGATACACCGAAAATTACGATCTTTAACTTTTCTATGCCATTCGTATAGAACGATTACTTGTTTGCCTTATAAATATGTATTTTTTCGGCGATAACGATAACGATAAAGAGTTCGAATTGAATTCGAGAGACGATCTCATTCCATCCACTCCAACCTATCTGCTCTTCTACTCACCCACATGCAGCAACGTCATCTGCTGCGTGCACGTCCGGTGCGTCGTCGACGCCCCATGTTGGATCAGCAGCTCCAAGAACCGCCCGTCGTGCAGCACCGCCTGATGAATCGGATAGTACTCGTCCTTGATCAGGTTGATCTCCTCGGAGCGCGTGATCACCAGCTGCTGCACACAGCGCCAGGCGCCACGCTCGCACGCCAAATGCAGCAGTGGCTTCTTCTCGCGGAACGGCCGCCATGGCTCCTCCATCTTTTGCGACAGGCAATTCAGCACGCCGATTTGGTCGCCATCGATCGCATAGCAGACGGCGCTCTGCAGCTTGGTGTTGTGCGGCTCGATGCCATCGGCATGATGGTGGACGCCGTGGCCGTGATGCGGATGGTTGTGCGGATTGTTGCCGTGCCGATACTTGACGCTCTCCTCGCAGTTCTGGCAGTGCGTGCCCGGGAAGCACATGCGCGCCTCGGTATCGATGCGGGCGCCATGCTTCAGCAGCAGCTCGACGCATTCCTCGTAGCCCTTCAGGCAGGCGATGTGCAGCGGCAGCGAGCACGGCGACCGGTTGACGTCGGGCCGATGGCGCTGCAGAATCCAGCGCACCAGTTCGATGTGATTGAGGCCGACGGATTTCTGCAGCAGATTGTAGCCGGCGTCGTCGTGCACGGCCAGCACATTTTCGTACTGGAGCAGAGAAATTAAAATATGGTTGATTGATACTCGTTCAACGAAACAACATATTGTTTAATGATATGTTGATTCATGCACAATTAAATTTCCATTCATTTGAGTGTACGCTTATTGGATTAAGTCAATAAAGTAAAAAGTTACGTAATTTTAAGCTTTTAATAAAATTGATAATATGACGTAGAAAAAGTTAAAATTGTCGAAACTTATGACTTATTCTCGAAAGAAGATCGGAATTGGAACATAGAACAATTGTAAGAAATATTATTTTTTATTTATTCATATAAAAAAATCGATATAATGTGTGTTGTTCACTTATTTATG
>CAXHKQ010000156.1:0-13524 GCA_964017145.1 Agrocybe praecox
ATCTCGCTGCGCGGTCAATCGCTCACTCGCGAATGCACACACGACACGACACGACACGACATATGGCGCTGCCGCGTGCAGACACTTTGTCCACACGCCGCCACGGCGGCCGCGGTGGCGACCGTCGATCCCGCGGATCCGTCGACGACAATGCTGACGCTGTCTTCGGCGTCGCCCGAAGCCAGCACCGTCCGCCTGGCGATGCGCTGCGGCCACGACATGGACTGCTCGGACGCGATTCCGCACAGCCGCTGCTCGATGGACGGGCTGTGCGAGTGCTCGCCGTACCACGTGGCGCTGAACGCCACCACCTGTTTGCCGGGTAAGACAAATAATAACACTGGGTAACAAAAATCAAGTTATGGCGTATATCAGCCTTCTGTATAAACTTTTCTGATGTGATTTTATCTCCTAATCACGAATCCGAGAAGAAAACATGATTTTCAGGAAGGCTTTCGATGATAATGGCGTAAGTTGTATTTTTCGACATGACCTTAGATAATTGCCCATATCTCAGGTTTTAATTTTCGCAGGCCAATCTGCCGCACATCAAATGAAAGCTTATTAAAAATTCTACAATTTATGTGAACATTGTTTTTTGATAATGTTGATAGTTTCAGTGTTACCGAAAAACAAAAGTAGGAAATGGTGAGAAAAGTGCAAAAGTGAGGAAAATAAAATCACGTAAACTACATTTTTGTTGATAAAATGCAATATATCACCAGTTATTTTTCTATTGTCTGTCAGCTTCTATTCTTGCGCATCTTTTAAGCTGTCACATGATAATATCTGTGGCTGAATTCAGGTGTTGTGACTTAGAAACCCTGTGAAAAATGTACCATTTTCGACCATCGAAGGAAAAATCAACTTCTACAAAATAGTTCGTAGACCAAAACTGTAGTATATTTTTTCGAACATCTCACAAATGTTAACAAAACTACATCTTTAGTTTGATTTTTTTTGTTCTCATCAATACATTTTTCTCTAAAAAAAAGTTGAACATCTCATAGTTTAACACTGAATAACATTGAAATCTTTCCATAGATATGGCCACATGACAGCTCTAAAGATGCGCAAGAACTCAAGCTAAGAGACAGAAGAAACAAAATCGGTGATATTCTAAGTTTTAATAACTTAAAAGTTGTTTGCGTGATTTTATTTTTATAATTTTAGCAGTTTTCTCGCTATTTTCCACTTTGGTTATTCGGTAACACTGAAACTATCAACATCACTTGAAAACAATTTTAATATGAATTGTAGCATATTTAATAAGCTTTCATTTGATGTACGGCAGATTGGCCTACGAAAATCAAAACATGAGATATGGGCGTTTGTCTGAGGTCATGTCGAAAAATACAACTTACGCCATTATCTTCGAAAGCCTTCCTGAAAATCATTTTTTCTTCTCGGATTCGTGATTAGGAGATAAAAGCACGTCAGAAAAGTTTATACAGAAGGCTGATAAAAAAAAGTGTCGTCTAGTGTAATAATCAAATCGGTGCACTTTTTGAGTTGAATTTAAAACAATTTTAGAATGGGAATCTGTTGCAGTAAAAGTTCTTAAGATCTTTATTTTGTTTGTTAAATTTTGAACTAATTCAGTATATTCCATCATCATTCCATCATATTAAGAGGATTGTGCATCGAATTCTTTGCACTATTATCCATTCATTCGTGTATGTTTCATGTCTAGGGTAGGAACCCTAGCTCAATAATTTGAAACATACACGTTTTGTAGAAAAAGAAAGAGTCACACACAAGTTTTTATGTTGTAGTTCTGTTATCCAACATCATTGAATTGAATACGCAAAAATCGTTGAAGAAAAGTCTCAGTCTTCGGTTAAGCGCGTCCAGAAAAGGCCGATTTTTCGAACATCGAACGAATTGACGAAGGAAATTTTTCAACTTTTTTTTTCCAATGAAAAGGATTTGTGCATAATTCTAGTATACACATATTGCTCTAAGTCACTCCAGTGAGAAGTTGTGGCCTATCAACCGATCTCGAAATAATAATATTTTGTATGGAGAGTGGAATAATAAGCCTCCATACCACATTTTCGGATTCGAGTGTGCAAGAGCAATGTGTGTTTACTAAAATCGAAAGGATGTGAATTTGAGAACGAATCCTATTCATTGAATAAAATGTGGAAAAATTGCCTTCATGGTTATTCGTTCGACATTTCTCTCTATATGAACGGAGAGGTATTTCTTAGGACATACTCAGCTACATGTAAGACTTGTGTTCAACAATTCTTGAGGATTGAGGAAAAAAAAACTGCATCATTAGATGTGTTGTGTGACTCTTACCTTTTCAACAAAACGTAAAAAATTGTGCTTCTTTAGCTGTATGTTCGTGTATGTTTCAAATGAATGAGACTAGTGGATATAGCAAATGACACACTTGGGTCATGAATGTAGAATCAGCTCGAGTCCGTTGGTTCGCAACCCAAGATAGACTGCAGTTTTCACTACTTGATCATATCACAAGTATATACATTTACAATCTACACACATGTCTACAGCGCGATTGCCAATATCATATATCATTCGCGGACAATGCGCCAAGCGCCAGTGCCAAAGTACCAATTAGCGTCTCATAAAATGCTAATAAACTCGCTCCAACGAACGCGACTAACCATCATCAATCGCTATTTGCTCTTCTAATACCGTCTTCTTTTGCGCTCACATCACGCACATCCTCCTCTGACGACGCATCCATCCCGATCGACGAGCAGCCCAACTGCTGGGCAGCGAGTGCCAGCTGGACGAGCAGTGCACGATGAAGGTGGCCAACAGCAGCTGTGCGGCCGGGGCGTGTCGCTGTGTCGCCGGTTTTCTGCAGTTCCGGAAGCACACGTGCCTGTCGGGTGAGTCTTCGTCTTCTTCTTCGTCGTCGATGTCGCGTTGGCTGCGCGGTCGGTTTCTAGTATAGTTATTATGCGGCAATGCGTAGGGCATGCCCGCGTTGATTTTTTCTGTTGTTGCATAAGTGCCCTCATGGTAAACGATGCGACGCGCTCGTGTAAGGTACATCCCAGAGGACCACCTAACACGAGTGCAGTGCGCAATGTGCATGGAGTATTTTTGTCACGAAACGCTGCATCATTAAGTCGAGCACATCTATCGAATGAGAACAATCGCTGCAGTATGCGCGTGTGTGTGTGCTACTGAAGATAAGCTGTTTATAACAACTGTATAGTGCACATTATTATGCTCATCGCTCGCGCGGTAACAATTTCATTCATATGCGCAACAGTGCGCAAGGCACACAGCACACACTCTCAGACTGAGATATCATGCTGCTCACAACACCAGAACAATGATGCAACCGTCGTCGTCGTCTTCGTTGTCGGCGGCAGCGGCGTGCATGCCGCTAATTGTGCCGTTATTTAAAATGTATG
The DNA here is from genome assembly GCA_964017145.1 of Agrocybe praecox. Lineage (NCBI taxonomy): Eukaryota > Fungi > Basidiomycota > Agaricomycetes > Agaricales > Agrocybaceae > Agrocybe > Agrocybe praecox. The sequence goes on from CAXHKQ010000156.1 coordinate 3,402, forward strand.
CAATTGTATGATAAATGATGATGATGATGTCGGCGCATTCTCGGCATGCGCGACCTGTCCGTGTGTATGTGTACGTATGTTCTTTGCACGCGAAATGACAAAGTCGACGTAAGCCGCAGAGCGATACCATCGCATAAGTGTGTTTGTGTGTGTGGCATCGAGCGGTATCATCATTGCACATGGCACATATCATATGCTGCGCAGTGTTCAGTGTGCAGTGCAGTGTGTGCAGTGTGCAGCAGAGTGCGCTTACCAAGAACGAGTGCGAGCTCGCTCATCGACGCGAGCCCGGCTCACAGTGTCAGACATCCGAAGGCACGCGCGACTCGCGTCGCTGCAATGAATTATTATGAGAACGCCAGGCAAGCTGGCAGGACAGTGCTGTGCAGTATGTCCTGAACATGTGACTGCAGTTGATTTCACTTGATTCTTAACATGACAATTTTGATGATCAACTTATAGAACTGCAGTGATTCAGATGAACTGACAAGATATCTACTAGTCTAGATCATTATTTTGAAACATGTTTAATTTTCGGTTCATATTTATATTTTTAATGATGCAGATTTTTCAAGAAAACACTACTTTAACCGTTATGAAAAAATCGTTGTAGTAAAATCTCAACCCCCTCTAATGGCAGAGTTTTTACTGATTATTCTGAAAACATGCACCATAACGATTTTCGTACATTTTTCGAATGATGAGGAAATGTGCTCAGTTTCATTACATTTCATTTGATTACTCACGTATTGTTCTAAGTCAATCTATAAAAAAGTTATGATCCCTCAACCAAACATCGAACACGAAACACGAGAAATATTCTATTTCACTCTACATACGAAATATCCGTGTTTCGTCAACGGTTTATAGGACATAACTTTTTACAGGTTCAACTTGGAACAATAAAAATTTACTCAAATGAAAAGTAATTGCATTGAACACGAATCCTCATCACTTAAAAAAATGTACGAAAATCTGTATAGATTATTATCTTTTTTTTCCAATAGAAAAGGCTCCACCATTGGATGCGGATACTACTTTTCTCAAACGATTTGTTGATAGAAAATATGTTTGTGGTTTCTTATCAAAAATGCATCATTAATATTGTGTGTGCAATTGTCCGTTCTCCTATAATTTGAGAATGTTTCAAATTAATAAGCTAGGGTAATAGAAACCGGCTGCAAATATGAACTGAAACTTTTTGAATCGTATCCCAGGCATAATGCGGGATGGAAACATGCTCAGTGGCGTTGGGAGAAACTTGGTTCTTAAAAATGTTTCAGGAAAACATGACTTTCAAATCAAAATATATTAAATTTATTTGTTAAGCTTTACAACTATGTATATTTCTGTAGCAACTGTATGACATATGACATATAGTGGTGTAATGCTATCATACGATCTCACACGATGACGACACTCACAATCGTGCCCTGCGCTGCGCAGGTATTTGTCGCACAGCAATTGTGTGCGTGCGTTTGTGTCATCGACCGACGACCGGCGAGTTCTCATTGAGAAAATTGCCGCAAGAACGTACAAAACAATACCGCAGCGAGTACGAATCACGACGTCACTTGCCGAACACGGAGACGGTGTGCATTATTTAGACGCACGTTAGACGCACACGCAAAACAATCATATAAACTCTCACACATTACAGGGAGCGAGGTATGAAGTGTTACACCGCAAAATCCTTATATCTCGCTCATTTGTAAACATTTGAACTTGGATTTTTAGCACGATATTGTATACATCATCATTTATATTAATTTCATCACAATTTTTCATGACACCAATGTTCGAGCCTTTTATGCCTCATAGAATTGCGATTAACATACGTTGCGCTGCTCGATCGACATGTATGCGATGTGCCGCCGATTCTCGATTAAATATGGACATTTCGTTAGTTCTTGTTTTTGCGTTTTCTAGATGACATTTTTACCTTCAGAAAGCTTTGAGAGGAACCGTCTTTCGATATCCGATCTGGTTGAGGCAGAGCCAAAGATACTGAAAATATATGCAGTGAAAATCGTTTTTTTCTCTTAAATTTGTTTTCCGAGTGTTTTGAGCGATGATGCGCGTTCTGTTGGGATCTGAATGACATTTAATCGAACCAAGTGAGTTCCTACGACATCATCAATAATTTTGGCATCATAGGACCTTACATAAACGGGCCTAGTTTGAGGCTATGGTCGATGGTAACGTGAAAAATGAGTTTTCCAGCAGTCAAGCGAAAAAAAATATGATTCAAAGATGGCCCTTGTTTTCTCGGTGGCCACTTTTTGTTATAAATGTTCTTAAGACCTTTCTTTCGAACCTACAAAATAACTTTTATCGATATCGAACTCTAAACCCCTTAGAATATACTCATCCTGGAGGAACATGTGAAAACCACGCCACGAGCGAGCTTGAATTTAAAATCCACTGTTTTTCTCAGACAACACGTTCCGACTTCGCCCTAAGACCTCGAATTTTTTAATATTCAATGAACTCGAGCGGAAGATCAATTTAAAGCAAAATATGAATGATTCAGGTCGATAGGTCCAGATTTATAGTCATACTCTTCGGATTCAGCTGAATTATAATGGTAAACTTTCGATTTATCTTGTGACAATGCCTAGAATGCTTCCGACATCTATTTATGTGTTTTGTGGAGCCTTTAGTATCGTTATTACATAATGTGAAAGAAAATACCGAATTAAAGTTATAGGTCTGGAATTAGAACGCGCGAACGATAGTCCGTTTCGATTTCCAACCTGAAAATACGATTTGTCTTCGTCACGTATTTTCTTTTTATCAATATCTTTCGCAGCGATGAACTTGGAACCAAAATATTTCCACAGAATATGAAGGACACAATAAGACACGAATTTCAAGAAAACACAGCCCGCTAGGACAACTGGTTTAGCCTCTATAGACAAGTGAAGTTGGTAACACTTCATCCCTCGCTCCCTGTAGAGACGCGCCGACGCCGTCATTCAATAAAACCCGTCGCAATGAATTTCCATGCGGAATTAATAGAGAAATGTGTGCATCGCGCAGCATGTCTGTGTGAAAGATTCTAATGTTTGGTTTTTACCGCTCGAGTGCAATGCGGTGTGGTTTTTGCATTTGCGCGCGCACGCTCGCGTCTAAATGTAACGGTTGCGGGCCATGTGCACCTCGCGCAAATGCGGTTCGTTTACCTGTGTGTGTGTGTGTATGTGTGTGTGCGCACGTGTACACGCGTGCCAATAATATATATAATAATAATAAGCAACCACGAGCGGCTTTTCGCCACAAACACAGACACCAGCATCAGGCGCCGTAGACAAACACGGATTTTCTGCACACAGACACCGCACTCTGAAGTGTACTTAAACTAAAGTAATACGACTGTGTGGCTGGCTCTGGTGTCCGTATGAGCACGAACAACGTTGGCATGGCCGCGTAATTCTTCGCGTGGTTCTTGCAGTAGAACGGCAATTTATTAGCGCATTGTGGTGAGATCGCTGCTGAGACTGTGAGTTCGAAATTCCTAATTGATGATCATCATTCGCGTTTACTCCTTCTGAATTCTTCTGATTGCGAATAAAGCACAATGAAGACACTGCTCCGACCTCCGACAAAGTGCGTCATTAATCGTATTACGAACATACACACATACATTTCGAGATACAAATCTTTATTGTGTTTTGATCGAAATATAATGATATTATCTTGAGTATTCAACAGAGGCTACCGCTGAAGAATGAGAACATCAACGTATTACACAGTGATAAAATATTATGTCTGTCATTGACTGAATAGCTCGTTGAAGACATCGTCGTCGGCTCGGCTTAACGGAGCATACATTTGTGCTGTATATGTGTGTGTGTTCTCAATAAAAATGCACAGCGCATACACATCGCAACACCGAAATTCACGTTCGCCAAACAAAAGGCTCGCACGACGAGCGTTAGCGCGCAACTTTCGTTGTGCTGTGGTGTATTCTTGTGTTTCGTTTGTGTCTGTATGCGGCGATGTTCTCGCGACTCGCGACCCCGCGCGACGACGTGACACACGCTGTGCGCGACTAATGCGCGCACGCTCCAGTCACCGGTATTGTCCCACGAAAAAGAAAGAAATTCGGATACGCGGCGCGGAGCAGCACCATTCAACTGTGAAGAAATCGGGTCAAATGTTTCGCGCTCGATGCGCGACGTGCCAGCCAACATCATGATGCTATGTGTTTTATGTTTGTTCTCACTCGGTCGGTGTGTGTGTGTGTTCATTTCGCGGTCAACCGCTCATTACACACTCAACACACACACACACACACACACTCGACGATCGCTCCGCCGCAAACATGCAAAACGACGACCGGTACTGTACATCGGATATGCTAGCCGCGAGTCACACGAACACAAAAATAAAACACGGCACACGGCCACAGAAAGAATGAGCAATGAATACTGTACACACTCTATCAATAAAGCAATTAGATTCGCGCGCGCACGCAAACAGCGTAAACTCGACAAACTTCTTACTTATGCGCACGCGTGCGCGTGTGCGTGCACGCAGAGAACGACGACGATGTCGATGTGCCTGTGTGTTTATGGGCAGAATAATCATAGCACCACATAGTTCTTAATCGCATACATTGACGAGGCGCGAGCGCGCGCGAATCAATCGGCCGTCACAGCACTCGCGCGCATTGGTTTATGCACAAGCGACGCGCGACGAAAACGTTCGCACACCGATCGTCGTTTTCGTTGCGTATGCGATGTAGCGAAATCATTTCAATTTCGCATTCACAGCACATCGTCGGGAGCGATCATCGCATCACACCGTTCTGTGTGCTGTGTGTGTGTGTGCACAATGACGCATAGCACGATTCCACGTGAAACGGTGGCTCAAAATACATACAGCATTTGTCATACACACTCAAATCATACTAATTTAGCTCATTAATTTGAAACATACACGAAATTGTGATTTTTTTACGTTTTGTATGAAAATTAAGAGTCACACAAAATATGTAATGATGCATTTTGTTCGATAAATATTCTTCTATACAGCGTGACCAGAAATATTCCGGACTAACGTTTTGTAGCGTAATTCCTTCAGATAGTTACATATATCTAGTCGGTTCCGTAGTGGCTTCGATGCGTGGCGATGTACGACGCACTTATTTATCCGATAAATACGACCTCCCGCACTGTGTTACCACTTTGCTAAACGGCTCGTTGGTCAGCGCTGAGACCTTTTGGAATGCCCGCGGAAAGTCCGCGGAAGCATGATGCTCTGAAAAAAGGTCTGGTCGATACATCTTGGTTGAATTTGAGACTTTTTTCCACGAACACAAGGCATTTTTTTACTTTGGCGCAAATTCCAGCCCTAAGTGCACAGTGCACATGTTCGGTCGTTTCCATTATTGTGCCCTTGTTCATCAGTGAGCATTTTCACGTCTTTGAATGCAATACATTCACATTTCTGAGCAGCGGCACATAATTTTTATTTATATTTCTTTGAGCCCTAACTCGCTTGTTTTTGAAAGTGAGGCGCTGCACTTTTGTGGTTTGAATACCTTGATTATATGTTCAAAAATTTCGATTCTCGATTTCTTCCAATCTCACGAGCAATCTGAAGAAGGACCGCTTCTAACTGGGTTTAACGAAATGTCAAATTCATACAATCTCATATGATACAACAAAGGCAAAACAATGAGCTGCCATGGTGGTAGGCTGCCCCAAATGTTGTCCGGGTTATTTCTGGTCACCCGGTATAGGAACAATATAATTCACATCGGTAGTCCAGATTGTATGTCGTTCCACGTCGGTATTTAAAATAATTCAACCGACAAAAATCGGGGACCCTCAAATTCGATGATATGGTCAATGTTTTTTTATGTAACGAATATCTCTCACCAACAGCCTAATTTCATGAACATTAAGTTTAAACTCATAAGTAGTCTTTATTCAACGATTGAAGAAAAATACATATTTTCTAGTACTAATCGCCAGTATAGGAATTGTACTGCAATGTGTGTACAAAAATGTTCAACTTCTCACCGACAACAAAGGACGCTCAAGAATTGAATAAAAACGCATGCGGCAATCCCAATAGACATGAATGCATGAAATATAATCTCGCCATTGCGGAGCACCGCTTATAGTTCAATGAAATCATCGAATTTGACTCCATGCATGGTTTTCCTCGATGGACCGAGACCGACGGTTCAATATATATATTGAACCGTCGACTAGTAGTAAGCCTTTAACGTTCATTAATATAGTTCACGCTCATATGGATTAACGTAGTAAAATGATTAAACAATTATAATTTTGCATTCAGTCATAACTCTTAATTACTCATTTCGAACAAACCACCTAAGTACGCATTACGTGCATTGCTTGTACATAACTTATACTTATACGAAGTACAATTTATAATTGAAATTTCAATATCCTTTGAGGTCACAGCATATTCGCCCCGTGCGCAGGTTTGCCCCGTCCTCCCTACATAATTTAATTTGTCATACACACTCAGATCATACAGCACACGGCGCGAGAAGTGAGCCTCATCCAATTTGACCAATTGTCCGAACGGCTGGCGGTGTCGAGACTTAATTCTAGCCGCGTAGAATGCGACGGAAAACAAGAAGAAGACGATCGTATGCCACACATTATTCATGTAAGCCGTGAATTTGTGCGTGCGTTCGACTGAGTCGCGCATCGCGGTATTTATACACCTGCCACACTATAAGCCGCGTCATGTTGTTCACCATAAAATGCGATTTCGATGCACGGCAGCCGCCTGCCACACAACGCTAATTTTAATCCCTCTCTGGATTTGTCTCATTCGCCCCCCGATTCGTTCCGTTTCTCAGCCGCCCGACCCGGCACCGTCTGCTACAGTCACGCGCAGTGCCGCATGTCCAACGAGAACAGCCACTGTGATTTTCTCATACCGAACCTGTTCGGACGCTGCCAGTGCTCGGCCCGGTCGCGCCAGGCGGGCTCCTCGTGTCTGTCGGACGACGACGATGGCCACATCGATGTGCTGGACGACGACGAACGCCAATCACCAGTGGCGGCCAATGTTCGACGACCGGCTGCACGACCGGCTGGTCCGGTGATCGCGGTGGCCGATGTGACGCCGGATTTCCCCGTGAAGTCGGGCTACGTGGGCGACGATGGCTTCGAGGCGGACGTGGTGGAGGCAGCCGGTGAGCCGGAAGCGGAAGCGCCTGCCGTTGTGGTGACGACAAGCACGCCGACCGCCGAGACTACGACGGCTGGTGTTGCAGATGAGACCACCGCCACGAAATTGGATCCGACAACGACGGCGGCGGAAACGGTTGCTGTCGAAGCAGAAGCCGAGCAGCAGCAGCTGGCCGGTGCTTCGGAGGAAGATACTGCGACTGAAATCGTCGATTCGAATGAAGAGACCAACGCAATGGTGAATCCGACTGTTGAACCGCTCGATACGGTTGATGTTACAACAGCCGAACCAGTGTCAACTGAACAACAGGACGGCATCGACGTAGCAGCATCACCCGAAATCTCTGATACCGTTCGAGATGCTTCAGATTCAACGACAATCACACCAGCTACCTCCGACCTTTCTCCGACCGAAACACTACTCACCGATGCCCAGCAACAGCAGACCATCGTTCCAACAGAGGACAGCCTCATCCCGTCCACCATTCTGGCATCGCTTCTCGTCACTGCACTACCGCAGACCAGCGCCGCTCCGGCCGCCGCCGCACCGACCGCTCCGACCGTCCATCATCCCGACGAAGAGGTGGCCAAAATCAAGGACATCATCACTGTCATCCAGTCGCAGATCATTCGCGAGAACGAGCACCACGACCAGCAGCTGAAGCTGCAGCAGACGACGCCTGCGACGACCGAGAGTGCCGCCGCGACGTTTGCGCCAACGCCCGCCGCTCCATCGGAGCAGGAGACGCCAGCGGCGCCCATTGCGGCCGCCCTCACGCGCTACGAGACGAGCGCCGAATCGTCGGGTAGCGATGATGAGATCGCCATCGAGGCGGCCATTCCGGTGATGCCGACGGAGAGTCGGGATCGTGAGAACGAAGTCATCCAGAAGGTCGAGAGCATTGTGAAGGAGTTGCAGGACGAGGCGAACGCATCGGCATCGTCAACGGTGGCTGCTGGAACGACATTTGTGTCGACGGAAGCATCGATCAGCACACCCGAGACAACATCGACGACGACGGCAACTTCAACGACTACACCTGAACCGAAAACGACCTCAACGACGACGACCACATCGCAGCCCACAACGACGACATCGACGACACAATTGCCCAGTGCGGCGCCGGTTTACCAGCATCGATTCAACTCTTCGGGTAAGATTTACACGCGGTATCACTTTGTGAATAAATAACCGATTATACGGTTATTTATTCATTGTCTTTCAATTGAAAAATATTTCGATAATATGTGTAACGCAGTCTTGATCCACATAAACTGAGATATCTCGATGAAAATTAACATTATAAACAAAATGCAAAACTATATTTCTGTTGGGCATTACATTTCTCAACAGATCGAGCTGATAATTATTTATTCACATTTTATTCAAGCCATGTTATGCGGTTTCGAAAATCAAATAATTAGTTAATATAACACTTTTACTAAATCTGCTTTAATTTACACAAGCGGGAAAATAAAAGGATTTTGAACCCAAATTTTTTGCTGTTTTTCTATGTTAATAATGGTCGTTTTTGAGTCGGCTCAAAAGCTACATCAAGCTTGAAGTTTCTAGTTTCGAGATCTCGTGATGGTTTATTTTTCAGAGTCACGTGTATCGTACAGTCGTGATGAAACTTCAAACTTGAAGTAGCTTATGGACCGACTCCGATACGACCATTATTAACGAAGATCATCATCATCTACATCCATTTACCCCATGAAGGAGTGTTGGGCGGCTGTATTTGAAATTCGAAGCTTTTACAGGTTATTTTACTGTTGATAGGCACCAGTATATCAACATTAACGAAGATACAGCTCTTTGAAAAACAGCAAAAAAAAATCGGATAAAAAATATCCTTAAAATTATTCCGAAAAAATTTATAATTGTAAAATAAAAAATCATGCTTTCAAGCATAAACGTAAATCGATAATATTCAATTCATTTTTTTGTCCGATTGATGGAGCATTACTCTAATCATGTTCCTTTATTATTATTGTCAAGAACTGGCTTAAGTCTAAGCCCAATTGGAATTGTTCGTGAATGTTCATCATGATTGTACAATTTTGGTGTAGTGTACCTCTGAGGCTCCAACTAGAAAACTATTTTTAATTTAAATTTGGAAAAAATCGATCTTAAACTTATTTATGACAAGAAAAGGCCTTTTAAGTCATCGATTCTTAGGCCCAAGTTTTATTGCTCGTGAATGTTCATCATCATTGTACTATGTTATATTGACAAACATGACCGCAAATTACCACAAGTGGTGGTCCAGTCTATGATTAAGTCATTTTTAAAGTTAAAAGTGTATTCGATACCCTTAAAAGTATCTTGTGGATGTTTTCGTAAATAGTCCTACAGCAAGTTAGCCTATTCTGCAGCACGAATATGAATGATTTCAAAAAAATACCTACTAGTCTAGCTCATTGAATTGAAATTTGGTACAAAATATGTAATAATGCAGTTTTGTTGAGAATCACTCCTCTATTTTATCGACGAGCGCGTTTGAGTAAAGTGTCAATCTTCTCTAATTGTGGATCCTTTACTGATGATGCTGAAATCCAAAAACCACAACGATTTCCGTACAATTTTATTCGAATGATGAGAGCTTGTGCACTATTCCATTACATTTCATTGAGTATACGTTTGCTTCTATTTTTTGGTAAAAAATAAAGGCTCCACCATCAGATGCCCATTAAAAATAATTGAGGTTTCCTAACAAGTCTGCATCCTTACAAGTTTTGTGTTACCTATAAACCGAAAAATAGAGCATGTTTCAAATAAATTAGCTAGAGTAGAATATTTAGAAAGTCATTCACACCGAATTGCCGAGATTTCGTCAGTGTGTTTGCATCAAATTTAACAATTCAATGATTTGTGAACTTATCTCACCCTTGTTCCACCCAATCCACGCAGGTGTCCGCACGCGCATCGACCTCGG
>CAXHKQ010000157.1:0-18252 GCA_964017145.1 Agrocybe praecox
GTCGGCAGTCAATTTGGCACCGACCAACGTCGTCGTCGCATGTTCGTCCTGTGCTACTGCTGCTGGGGCCGTTTATGCCTTGGTGTGTTTCACGTTTGTGTCTATGACGGAATCGCCGCAATTGGCCAAATTCGGCGCAGTGCGTTGTCCGAATGCAAAATCCAATTCCAACATACGCGGCGATGTGGTCGACTCAAATCGAATTACAGACGCCGACAAACGCCGCCAGTTCGGCAGAGCTCTCTCGGAATCAATAAACGCATTCGAGCCGCGACGCAGAGTCGTGTCGCCCAAAACGGGACACCGTGAGCTAGTGTCATCGCCGATGGTCCGATAAAGGAGTTCTCAATAGGGGTACTCGACTTTGTACAGCGTATGGTAAGGTGTACCAAGTTTTGACAACAAATTCTACGAGCTTCCATGTCTGTAATTTTCAAACAATTTCGAAATCATCGCTGTATCAGGTAATATGCTTGAAGCTATTCTCGGAAAACCCGAGAGTATGTTCTTCATTTCCAGTCGATTGAGTCCAAATTATATAATTTTGCGTCGACAAATAAAAATTAGTTTCTTTTATGCTCATTCAATCGAACAAAGCCGTTAGAATCCAAGAAATGTCATCATGGCCTCTATCATCATGTATCGCGTGTATATAGATTACGATAACTATTTTTTATATTAAAAATGGATAAATCACAATTTATGTCTCTCTTAGGTCTTTTCCATACAATATGTGTTGTACTGTGTTCTATAGAGTGAATAAACTTACTTTCATGATATTGTTTCCAACATGAAGAGGCCATGCAAAACTTACCCCCCATGTATTTGTTAATGATTTCCCTTAATTTTTCCGATGTCAATGTAAACGGTGAAAACCAGATTAGGGAATGCAGGTAAATTTCGCTTCGAAGCCTATCATCCGATTTATTTTTAAACATCTGTCGTTGGTGATTCCAAACGCATTCATGGTAGATGATTTTTCATAGCTAATACACTAAAACACATATAAAGCTATAGCTTTTATAGTACCGGAACGGAATATATTTTGATATGCGACGTTCTTTGAAATACACACAATTTTCAAAATTCAGACGAATATCATTATTTTAAAGGCTAAAAATGCTCGTATGTATCAAATACATAATTAAACTTCGATTCGAGTAATTTTGATTCGAAATTTGAACCGACAAAAATCGATTCATTTTTCGAAATACGCAAAAAGTCACATTTATGCAAATATTCTAACATAAATTGGTAATCTCACCTGAAGCATAGTTTTAGCGATTATTTGCCGAAAATGCTATTAGTCAAATCTAGCGTTCCTAACTAAAAACCCTCGTATGCTCGATCACAACAAATTGCGCAATTTTCTCGTCGTCAGTGGGCGAGAAAGTCTCGCGTCTGGCTGTCGTGTCGCCTCTGCGCTCTGCGTCGTCCGAACACGAAAAAAACCGGGTCTGTCCAAATATGAGCACAACGAAAAGTGCGATGAGACAAGCGAGCCGGGGCACGTCACGACTTGTGCATGCGAATTGTGTGCGATGCGATGCGATATCATATACCTTTGCGCGTCGCTCCTCCAATTCGCGAACTCACGTCGCGTGATTTGTGCGCCGAGCTGCACAAAACCTGTCCCGAGAACACACGTCGACTGCTCTGGCAATGGCCAAATTTGTCGCAGTGCAGTCGTCGTTGCAAAATGCGATTTTTCGTTCGTTCGTTCGTTCGACGACGATATGATGCATATGCATGCAAATATACACGGCATCAGCATGCAGCGCAGATTTACAATAAAATCACAACGTCGGCCGGCAACCGACGAGTTGATGTGACTAGCGGAGTGTGTTGATGGGAATCTAGGCGAGTAGACAATCGTCGGTTGCGATTCAACGGTGTGCTGGCTGACCTAATTGCAAGCGAACGCGTCATCATCGCCATATACGAGCAACGAAATGAATGAAATCTGCTGTGTTTACGCCATTTGTGCACGTTTGTGGTGGTCGTGGCATGCAAAACAGACGTAGTTTGCTCAGACGAGATACGAGGTTTGATGGTAGGAATGGCGATGGTTGATGTCAAGAGTAGCTCGTTTTTTACTGGCGTACAATTGTTTTCTATCGTTGTTGAATCGCCGCTGATTTTCAAAAATCATACGCAAATAAGAACAAACATATTATTCACTAGCGATTAAACGGAAAGCTCAAGCTATATTTGAGCATAACATTTCATCGAGAATTACATTGATATAAATGTTGTTACCTATTATATGTACATACTGAACAATATTCAATAAAGCCTCTTCTCTATATCTCCCAATTTATATCAATTTCGCATAATGCTCGTGGAAAAACAAATAAGATACCAATTTGTCAGCTGCCTGTACACAATTCCAGTCGACATTTGTTCATGGGAAGTTGATATAAATCGTGCGATATTTGAATATTGATCATCTTGTTCAGAATACTTACCACGGGAGGTCACGCACGTATCGTTACGGATTACGATGAGCGTCTAGTTGGTGATTCTAGGAGCAAAATAAAGATATCCATCTAAAAGGACTCTTACCAATGCTCCCTGTGGCCAATAATATTCGAAGATTTAGATCTTGTATGGGAGTTTTCAAATACGCCAAGTTTTCAGAGACGGCTCACACGTCATACAACTTCTACAGGGTGACCAGAAATAACCCGGACAAACGTTTTGTAGTGTAGTTCCTTCAATTGAACGAATAATAACAACATCTAAAATGAAAAACTTCAATTCAACCTTTGGCTTTTCGAAAATCTAGTCGGTTTCGTAGTGGCGTCCTTGAGTGGCGATGTAGAGCCCTAAACGCTCCGCGAAAATTTATGCGAAATGCCGCTCCTTTTTTTGCCATAAACGTCCCCTCCTGTCGCAACGATTGCATCAAGGCATCCAACATTTTGTGTGTCTTTGAACACGTCCTTGACCGTCAAATTGACCACACACTGCAATCTATCGGATTAAAATCAGCCGAGTAGGGCGTCATTCTGCAGAAGATATAAAATCACCTATTTATCACGCCATTTACAATTTCGCCTAGTGGGCCGGCGCTGAGTCCTGTTGGAATGTCTAAAGTGCGTCGCAAAAGTGCTGATGGGCCCACGGAAGCATAATGCCCTGAAGAAGGTCTGGTCGATTCTTCTTGGTTGAATTTAAGACCCTTTTCCACGAAAACAAGGCATATTTGACATTGCCGCCAATTCCAGCCCTAACTGTGACGGACTGGGGGTTTTGACGATTTTTATAGATTGCATAGTTGCTGGGACGTCCTGTGTACATGTTTCCGTCGTTTTTATGATTGTTTCCTTGTTCAACATTGAGGATTTTTTCGTCTTTGAATGAAATACACAAAAATTTCCGAGCAGCGGCACAGACATTTAATTTTTATTCCTTTAAGGCCTCACTCGCTTGTTTTCAAAAGAAAGGTGCTGAACTTTTTGTGGCTTGTATGCCTTGATTATATGTTCACAAATTTCGCTTTTCCGTCTCGATTCTCGATTCCTTCCGATCTCACGAGCGATCTCCAATTTTCGTTTTTTACACTGAAATACACTAAAACAGATCCATTTTAGCACTTCATTTTTTCGCCATCGTACCAAACTATGAAGGACCGCTTCTAACGGGGTTTTGAGAAAATGTCAGATACATATATTCTTAGAGAACACAACAAACGCAAAAAAAATGTGCTGCGATAAGTAACCACGATGGCAGCCTGTCCCAAATGTTGTCCGGGTTATTTCTGGTCACCCTGTACATTGCCCAACTATCTACAATTCTGCATCAACAGATTTTCGGAAAGTGACAATCGTCAATAATCCAAACAAACTTCCATACAAGAACTCAATCTTCAACTGCTCATATCTTTGGCGACAGGGCGCATTGGCAAGAGACCTTTTAGACGGGTATCTTCATTCTTCCCCTAGAATCACCACTTAGACGCTCAACGTGATCCGTAACGACACGTGCGTGACCTCCCATTGTAAATAACAAAATTCATATCAATGATATCCTCGAATAAATTGTAAGCTGAAATGTATCTAGCTTCTAGTTTTAAAACGTAACGTACCGCTTGACAACATGGTGGGCAAACGTAGCTACTTGGAGGGCCCGCTTGACAACACCGTTGTCAAGAACTTTGCACTCGAGGACGCATCAGATTGTCGGAGCATATGATAAAAATAATTCGATGAGGTTGTGGGGTTACACTAAGTAGGGTAGGTTCTGACCGTTCTAGAAATAGTTCCAGGATTGCAACTACGATAGGTAACCCAAGTGTACGTCTGGCCTCCTCGTGGCAACCCCTGGTAACAGGATACTCCTGGCCAACAGACGACGCGAACATGGGCTGACAAGCCCTAAAACTGTCTCGGCGTGCCTGGGCCAGTTACCCAAATCGCTTAAATCGCACCAACTACGCCAGCAACAGGCGCAAGGAGCCTCGGATGTCCGAATGTGGTCAGGGGGAACCACAGTTCGGTAAATAGCCCCCACACGCTGATGACAATACGCAAATGTACCCGGATACGATTTGGTACCATCAATGTCTGTACTATGCGAGAAGATGCGAGGTTGGAGCAAGTGTGCAGGGAATTCCGGAGGTATAACTTCGGCTTTCTCGGGCTGAGCGAGGTGAGGCGAACGGGACATGGTGAGAGTCGCACAACATCTGGCGAATACCTGCTGCACTCCGGAATGGAGTCCAAGCATCACAGAGGTGTTGGGATCCTCCTCACCGAAAACAGCAGAAGGTGCCTACTCGACTGGAAGCCAGTAAACGAACGCATCATCGTCGCACGTTTCAACGCGTATCCCAAGACCGTGACGGTGATTCAAGTGTACGCGCCCACCAACGACCCTGCGAACGTAGACGCCGCGGAGGAGTTCTACGACAGGCTGTCAGCGACACTAGAAGACGTCCCGAGGGCGGACATTCGGATTATCATGGGAGACTTCAACGCAAAGGTCGGAGCGGACAACACCGGGTGGAAAATGGTTATGGGAAGACACGGACTGGGTCAAATGAACGAGAACGGGCGTAAGCTAGTGGAACTGTGTGCCAAGCACGATTTAATCGTAGGCGGTACACTGTTTCCACATAAGGAGTTCCACAAGTATACGTGGACCAGAAGACCATCGCGCTCCGAGCCAACCCAAACACTCGTCCAAAACCAGATCGACCACATACTCGTGAGCCGCCGATGGAGTACATCACTCGAGGACGTTCGGAACAGGAGAGGAGTAGACGTCGCAAGCGACCACGAACTACTAGAAGGATGGATGCGTTTGAAGATGTACCGTGGGATAAGAAGTACCGCGGCAAGAAGTGCCAAGAGACACGACATCGAACGTCTGAAAGTTGCTGAGATCGCGGACCGCTTCAAGGAGAGGATGCACGAAAAACTCTGTGTCATAGACCAGAGGGCTAGTGTGGAGGAGAAGTGGAATGAAATACGTACCGCGATGGACAGCACTGGCACTGAGATTTTGGGTACCAAATCGAGAGAGAGGAAGGAGTGGATTACCGATCGAACATGGTCACTGATCGAGGACCGTCGGACGCTGAAACGGCTGGAGCATGGAGCAACAGACGAACAGCAGCGACATGCGGCAAGGGAGGCGTATAGGGCAAAGAACCGCGAAGTCTCTAGCAGTGCTAGATGTGACAAGCGCAGGTGGTTTAGCAAGCTGGCAGAAGATGCCCAACGAGCTGCCGACATGCGTAACATGCGCGACACATACCGCATTGCCAAGAAGCTTTGTGACACGGGCACACGGAGCAGTCACGCAGTAAGGGCTGCTGATGGTAGACTGCTGTTACACGTAGAGGAGCAGGTGGAGAGGTGGTCTGAGCATTTCGAAGGGGTGCTCAACCAACCCCCGCCGAGCCTGCCGCGCAGCCCCTCCGGAATACCACCCCGCCGGACGTTCAATACCAACGCGCCAACCAGACGAGAAATCGCAGATGCAATCAAACGACTCAAAAACCACAAGGCACCCGGATTGGACAACATCGCATCCGAACTGCTCAAAGTCGATATTCACGGCATCACGTCGATGCTGCACCCGATCATCCGGCATGCATGGGAAACGGAATCCATCCCGACCGAATGGAAGAATGGGAAGATAATAAAACTCCCCAAAAAAGGCAACCTCTCACACTGCTCCAACTGGCGAGGAATAACACTGCAAAACACGATAAACAAGATACTGTCATCCATCTTGCACGAACGTCTTAGCAGTGTCCTGGATCCGACGCTCCGAAGAGAGCAGGCAGGCTTCCGCCCTGGCAGATCGTGCACAGACCACGTCAACACGCTCCGAATCATCGTGGAGCAGTCGAATGAATGGCAGGCACCCATATTCCTGCTGTTCGTAGACTTCGAGCGGGCTTTTGACAGCCTGGATCGAAACGCGATGTGGGACGTCCTGTCAGGCCTAGGAATCCCGGACAAGCTGCTGCACATCATCCAGTCGATGTATAGAGATGCGAAGTGCAGCGTGTTTCACCACGGGCAACTTGGACGAGAGTTCAATGTTGGGTCGGGTGTAAAGCAGGGCTGCATCCTCTCCCCCCTCCTATTCCTGCTCGTTCTAGACTGGGTCATGACCAAGGTCAATTCCTCCCCCAGAGGTATTGTCTGGCAACACCTGCGCATGACCCGACTCGAAGACCTTGACTACGCCGACGACATATGTCTGATGTCACATTCCAGACAAAAGATAGGGGAGAAGTTGGACCGGCTTGTGTATTATGGGAAGCAGGTCGGCCTCAAGATCAACGTAGCAAAGACCAAGCTTTTGCGGTTGAATACAGGACCCAACGATACCCCACTTGTCATCGAAGGCGAGTCCATAGACGAAGTAGAGAGCTTCTGCTACTTGGGATGCATGATTGCAAAGGATGGGGGCGCCAGCATGTGTGCAGAGAACCGGATAAAGAAGGCACGTCAAGCTTATGGAATGCTGAACGGACTGTGGAGATCATCCCACCTGACGAGGAACCTGAAGTTGCGCTTCTTCCGGTCCAACGTCCTGTCCGTCCTACTCTACGGCAGCGAAACTTGGAAGTCAACAGAGTCGCTGACGCAAAAACTGCAGGTATTTGTCAATAAATGCCTCAGGCGTATCTTGCGAATTCGCTGGCCAAGTAGGATCAGTAATGACGAGCTGTGGCGCATCGCCGACATGGAACGGGTTGGAGTGACGATCTTCCGGAGAAAATGGGTGTGGATCGGCCATACCTTACGGAGACGCAATGACATCGCGGCAGAAGCCCTGGACTGGAACCCGCCACCGGGCATTCGAAAGGTTGGTGGACCGAGAGACACCTGGAGGAGGTCGATAGAGGCAGAAGTAGCGGCAGACAACAAGACCTGGCTGCAAGTGAAGAAGCTGGCCCGAGACCGAGCGAAGTTCCGATCGTTTGTTGCTGCACTATGTGCCAAAATGGCATGAGTGGCTGAGTAGTAACAGTATACTATGAAAAAAGGAAAACATATGCGGGCCCAGGCGAGAAAACAGCGAAAATGATGCTGGGGTTCTACGTGTTAAGTAGACCGTTTACTAGCTTCCTATTTGCTTTGCCACACCTGTATGTATCGTATCAAGATAACAATTCTTCTGTCACTTCCTTTATAGTTAACATAACAGAATCGGACAACAATAGACAAAATGAAAATTCTAGAAAAATATCGCTTATATATGATTTTTAACAGGCTATAATGAACTTTGTCAAGCGGTCTCGATCTTATACAAAGCCTCATATTCAGCCTTTTGCACCCGGTACTTCACAGCGCTAGTCCACAAACACCTTACACTCTCCGTATCGTGCGAGCACGACACACGTCTAGCGCAAATACAAACATGATGACATCAGACATAACAACTCTCGCACAAATCACCATGACCGCAACCCAAAGTCAATTACATTTATGCTTCTGCCTGCGCATGTCGTTTCGTCGTTTTGCTGCTGCTGCTGCATTGTGTTTGCTCGCCGTCCGCACGCGCGAGTCCGCATCGTGCGCGCGCATCGTCTTGTGCCATAAATTTTCGGCGACAGCGACAGCGGTGTGGGATCACGTTTTTCGATATTCCGTCGTCCGTCGACCATATGGTCGATGCCTGTTTTCGATCAAAATACATGCGTGGCTCGCGTGCACTCGCGAGTTGAGTGCGCCAACGGGTTTAATTGAATTTGGGTTAAAAGTCGCCGCGACGATGTTCGTGTCGTGTTTGCTCGAACAACGCATAAGCGGCGGCCTTTTACAGTGGGTGGTTGTGTGTGTGCACTGTGCAAGATAGAGTTGATTTATCTGGCACGATACAAATGTGTATATTGATTACCGATACATTTAATTGTCGTTAATCGCTTAGAGTTTGTTGGCTGTCGGAGCAACACAAAAAAGTCCGAAGGCTCTCTTCGTTGCTCGTAAATGGTTAATGATCACGTTCTAGCTCACGACACGAGCCCAGACCACACTTTGAAAAAAAATATATAATCGCCTCCGTGCGCGCATCGTGGGCGTCACCTTAAAGACGGCACGAAACGCTGCCATGCGAAGCCGCAGCCGCCGCAGCCAGACATTGTCGGAGGTGCGATATATGAATTTTTTCCACTTTACTCCAGCCATCGCTTCCAACTTCCAACCGAACTGACGCACACCACACACATGATAATTATATTCAAAACGGAACGAGCGTGCAGACTTGTTCATAATACTTGTTCCTAGTGGTTTAGCTTGTTTGGTTCGTTCAAATCAGTATTTCTATAATGATATACTCTTTACACCTAAAACTTCTTTAACTCGGTCTTCTAGAACACATTTTTCAGAACACGGTCTTTAAAAACTCCACGAAACCTTGTATAATTTAGAACAAGATATTTTTCATAGTTGTTTGTCAATTTTGTCAGAGTGGTGCAGGTGATAGAGTGCTTGCCTCTCGAGCAGGAGGTTAGCCGGGAATGAGTACACGTGTTTAGGTTTATCTCCAATCGATGATCCACAGGGCAACTTTCTGTCTAGGGCAACTTTTTAGAGCAAACATGTCATCTTAAATCTGGTACCGGTTACTAAGCTCTGCTACTCTTTAAATACAAGTAACACCAAAAAATCAAAATTATTTTTCGACAATTTCGAGTCGAAATGAGCATCTTTTGATGATACCGACAGAACAAATTATAACGACTTTCTTTAGGCCGAAATTGATAGATCGAAGTTGATTGAGATGATATGGAAAATATATCGTTCGCAATATTTGTCTAGTGACGAATACTAGAATACAATAACGCTGCAAATTTATCGAACATTGTTCTAATTCATTATGATCAATGTTCAACAAATTCGTAATCTAATCCTCTAATCACACACTAGATGAATTCAATTATATACCATATAATCAAAGTATTTGGTGTCTTATGGGCTTGATATTATTCAACTTCGAATGTATCCCATGTTTTGTATTGGCCTTATCTTTTAGAACATGAATTTAACTTTCTCACTACTTCCTTTGAACTACTCTTTCGTAGATTAGTAAGGTTGTTGTACTCAGCAAGTGTTATGAGCAAGCAAAATACAAATCTCTTCATGCGAATAATCTACGTTGAAGTAAACAATAATTTGAACAAGTCTGCTCTTGAACGCGTTTGAGCCCGAGCGCAGTTAAAGTGATTCATTATTTTGCTCGTCGGTTGCGTTTGCGCGAGTATCTACAATATCCCGCACATTAAACTTCCGTTTGTGAGTGGCACAACGCGCATGCACGATGGCAGCAGGTCTCTTTAAACGCAAAGGTGCACACACACACACGTCGCCGCTTCTACCTACGGATATTATAGTAAACAACTCTTCGAGCGCGATCGTAATATATCAGACAGTCGGCGACGCTGACGACCACGCAACATAAACTACACACTCACACATCGACATATCGTAGCGGCCGGTCTGTGCTGTGCTGTGCTGGTCACGCCAGATGTTCTCCATCAGCCAGTCAGCCAGCCATCAGGTGTAGAAAATATAATATGTAGGTATGGTTCGAACCACCACGCACAGACGCACACAGACACAAAAGAGGCCGGCCGCCGCACTGCATCGAGATTACCTATTGTATAGTACATACAGTACATAGTACGCATTCGAATGCACAGGCCGACGCGCATTTCAGATGACGCCACGCGAAGATTGGAGCAGCGAGCAAATAAACAAATCACTTCTCGGCTGTCGCGTACCCACGCGGCGACGGCTGCTGCTGCTGCGATAGCTGGCGACCCTGTATGAAATGTTTGTCGCCGTATGTGTCTCTCTACTCTTTCTCGCCGTCTGTTTATCTATACCTCTATTTGCGATGCCCCCGCATCGTCGTTATTTTTCATGCCAATTGTCGCAATGACTTTCGTTTTTTACGGGCCATTTGAATTTGGTGCGACGACGGCCACGCTGGCACATACACACAAACCAATAACTTGAGTGTTAATGGTTGGACGGATGACTGGATGATTGCGAGGACTGGCTTTGACTTGATGTCATAATTCGGTGGCAGAGGCTTTAATTTGCGTGATTATATTGATACTAATGGATTCAGCGAGTGAGACAGGCGAATCAATAGCTAATGTTTGAGACGTTAAACGTATTATCGCCATATTTGGACGTTATCTTGTTCCAGTCATCCGGAAACTACGATGGCCACATTTACCAACATTTGTAGAGTTATAAATTACAGATAGATCTCCCGAATTAAAAAAAAATCAGGTCATTTGGAGCACCCAATTCTGTGAAAATGAGCTCCAAAGTCCTTCATGGTGTTTCATAACTTCATATTGAAACATGCTGTATATTGAAAAAAGGCGTTAAAAATAACTAGTGCTCAAAGTACTCAAAGCAAATGTTTCTCATAACCAAGGCCCGGAACTTAAGGGCCTATAAAAGTACATTCTAGGGCCCTAAAATAGTGGCTAAAAACAGTGAAAAAGGGTCTAAAAACAAGAAAAAAGAGTCTAAAAACCATGATTTCTCGATGATATTTCATAAAAAAGGGTTTAAAAACGTAGTGAAATTGTTCTCCTTGCAATTATCGCTCTCAACACATTAGTTGCTTGGATACTACTGTTTCGCATAACATGTTTTTTTCAGATAAATTAGCAAACATATTTTGTGATTTTTTTTTCAACTAACGATTTTTTTTGCAAAAAGGGGGACAAATTGTATTAAAAGTATAGTTCATTCGAATCGTACGGAAACGTGTCGCATAATCGTGGTTACAAATATTCTGTAGGATGAACAGGAACAAAAGTGTTTTTTCCTTAACTTCCGGGCCTTGCAAGGCATGCTCATTACCCATAACCCGGAAGGGCTGTATTGTCACCACGCCGCCTGGACTCCTCTAGAATCATTGTTGTAAGGTTCTTTGGAAAGCAAATTGTACGCTATGCCGTCCGAGATACTAAACAAATGTTATGGAAAATGCAGCAGCAAAGGCACATTTTTCTGTTGCTAATAAAGGTGATCATTCGATTGATAATGCATTCAAAATGATTTTAAATATTTTGTTTTGAGAATCGGGTGATTGGTTGAACAAATATTCGATGTACTCATAGCTTTATCAAATAGTTATACATCCTGACTAGAATGACATTCATTTGCATTTTTGTAAGGCTGAAACCAGTTTGAAATATATTTGTTTATTCTAATTTTATAATGAACTAAAACTAAACAAGTAATATTAAACCATTTTCATAATAATCAACAATTTTCACTATTCATTTTTCAACAATTCAAAATTACAATTCCTGCGAATTTCATGAGTCTTCAAACTATTACAATATAACCATGCAAATATATTCGCATGTTTCACAATACAATCTCGAATTATGCTACTGAATTATGTTTCGTATCGCTTGCATCCACCCTATGGGATTCCCCGCGCATTATAGATCCATAACATAGCACTCGTGTCTCCGCTAAAAGCATCGAACGGCGACCGGCGCGCTACCCTTTAGAACACCTCGGGTTCGTGTCATCGCTGGCCTTCCATCCATAATCTTCGTCGTTTTCGTTCTCTCTGCTGTCGTCCGCGTCCTCTGCATAATTGGCGGTCGCGTCGGCGCCATCTTCGGGTGGCGTCCACTTGATAATCGTCACATTCGCTGCCTGCTCTTCGGCCACTGCGTACGGCCACAATTTGGCCGTGTGCGCAAACAATTCGCCGTTCACGAGACTGCAAGTGTTCGATTTGTATGGGGAATATTCGAAAAATGTCGTTAAACGTAATTAAGAAATTGCACTTTAAACGGCTATCGTTGGCAGATAGATCTCACCACGTTCAAGAGATTGGACACGGACAAAATTTTGTGTGCCAATGTCAATGTGTCACAATATATTACATTTTTTAGTACAAAAATGATAAATAAAATATCATGACAAATGTGGCTTGTTCAAGATAGGCCATTACACTGCTCACCTCTTCCTCTCCTCCATGTACCCCATACGAAAGTCTGGCGGCCAGTCAAGCGCCTCCGTTCGGCCCACCGCACACTCACGCGGCCTCCGCACAGCCCTAAACTCGCGCTCGAACGCCGCCACATACATGTACGGACACAGGCCGTGCGATCCACACGGCGGATCGCCCGAGGCCACCTGCCAGTAGCCGCAATTGCCGAGGCGCCAGTTCTGGTGGCAGCGGAAGTGACGGGTGCCTTTTTCGCCGCTGGCGGTGTGCACGCACTGGACGTTGCGGGCGGCCAGCCGGTGGTCGGGCTGCTGGGCGCGATGGTCGAAGCCGGGACCGGCCATGTCGCAGGCTGGAATCAGAATTGGAGATTTCGAATGGAACAATTTAAAAATCATAAGAGCATATAAGGATAAAGGACTCCTTTTGAAGCAATTAACCGATTTTTATTAACTAAATACAGGATATAAGACCCTTTTTAACCAATTAACCGATTTGTATGAACAAAATATGTTTATTTAGTTTGAACCTGTACAATTTGTTTGGATATATTTTTGAACATATTATCCATCAAATGTCCGCCTTCATTGGCAACTAAAAAATGAGCTGCATTTGCTGCTTTTTCCATAACTTTTTTCAGTATCTCGGGCTGTATAGTGATCACTCCTGCACGATTTGTTTTGCCTCGAACTCGTCTAAATTGTACACAAACGTTGAAATTTGAGATAATAAAATACTGAACATTGTACGATAAATTGCAGACTATTTCGCTTAGGCGCGAATTGAGTAGTGGTCATGAGATGGTGTGTTCAAAAACTAGTCCCAACAAATTGTAATAGACTAAATTGAAATACAAAAAATAACTTATAGAGATCGGCTGGAAAATGTCAATGTATTCGATGTTCTCATAGCTTCATCAAATATGGCGCACCCTGTATATTATAGCCGGTGGTTACATTGTAATAAAATGTCTCTTATCGTATTTTGTTGGCACAATATGAGGACTATATAGTGCAAAAAAACGCTAGTCGCAAACAAAAAATAGGAAAGAATGACCGGCAGTGGTTTTGAATTGTGATTGAATGACCGGCTGACTCATGATATCTGTGTACAACGTTTACTGCTTTATGTGATTTAATTTCCTAGATTTCAGACGAGGATCAATTCTTATTACGATAACCGAGTTGAATAATAATAGTTTCTTTTTTCAAATACCCTCTATATATAGACTAGTAAAGTTGATTTTTGAATACGATGTAAAATGCTGTGTTTTTACATCGTATTCAAAAATCAACTTTGAACTCACTATCAACCGCTCCCAGCCGCTGAGTGCCCACCCTCCGACCGGCCTCAACCGCCAACTGTCCGCCAAAACTGAACCCAAACACATAGCCGCGCTCCAGCGCAAAACCGATCTGTTCCAGCTGCTGCAGCAGCAACGTCAGAGATGCAGCAATCGGATCGAAATGTCGCATCAGCCTGAAGTAGGACACGTCGTTGGCAAAGTGCGAGTAATCGAAGCACATGATGCAGCCGCCGCGATGTTGATGTAGCTCTGGGGTTGTTTGAAAAATGAATTATGCAAATTTGATAAAACAGTCGACGACAGTCTGAGCTCTGAGGATGTTTGAAAACAAAAACCCGATGCGATATATTTCAGAAAGGAGAATATTTGTTATAATCCAATTCGTTGAAACAGTCACTAGAGATGTTGATATCTGCGGAAAAAAATAACGCGATTCGAAATATTCAGAAAGCATAATCTCTCTTATAATCCAATTTGATGTAACAGCCACTAGAGATTTCGAACATATCTATTCGACTTACGTTCGACCAGCATTCGCACCCACTTGGTCTCGCAACTCTCGCGCCATCCGTGCACAACGATCGCAAATTGTCCCCTCGGATCGCACTGCCACCAGTCCCACTCGTTGACCGCCGTCACGGCCAGCACATCGGCGACAGCTCGACGATAGATCGTCTGGCCCATGCTGCACGCATTAGGAAATATGTTGCATGTTGTTCATTAGATTCTTTACTACTCCGCGCAGTTAAAGTTCAACCACCTACAACCGATTTATTCATGCCTGGCTGGAAGACGAATTACTATGATTCGAGTAATTACAATGATGCAATCATGTTCATTGGTCCTTTCTCTGAGTATATACAACAATTTGCAGAACAAAAGTCTCGCCCTCCGACGACGCGCGTCTCTGATATAATGAAATGTCGTAACGTGAAATACGACCCCAAAAACTAAAAGCCACAACGATGTTTGTAAATTTTTTTGAGTGATAAGGTTTTGTGCTCAATTTAATTACACATCATTTGAGTAAACTTGCATTGCTGTAAGTAAATCCAATGAGATGTTATGTCCTTTAAACTAAAGACGAAACACGAATATTTTGTATGGAGTGAACTGAAAACACTGATTTTATTTCTCTCTCCATTCAAACAAATTGTGTTCCGTCTTTGGATTAAAGGACATAACTTCTCATTGAAGTGGCAAATTTGTGTATATACTCAGAGGAAGGACCGATGAACATTATTGCATCATTGCAATTACTCGAATCATAGTAATTCCTCTTCCAGCCAGGCTTGAATAAATCGGTTGTAGGTGGTTGAACTTCAACTGCGCGGAGTAGTACGATTCATGGTAATTGTTTTGAAAAAAAACACACATATTTTGAGATCGACTTTAATATAAAGGGTGGGGCCTCAAAATCCGACAATACAGTCCAGTACAGTCGCAAAGTTGTGAATGTCGAAAATGGAAACCTGTAGAATGTAAATTGGCGAAAAAAACAATATCGTTGGCCTAAAATAATAAAAAACGGATTTGGTGATATCAGATCCGCACCATTATATGAAACCAACAAATGTTGAACCGTTATCTTAAATTGTATTAAAAATTATATTGTATTCACAAATGCGTTAACCCCGACTTAATAGCCTAAATGGCATATGCCAATTTGTTCCGCATATTCATGTTATTCCTCACTAAACATTCACATTTCATAAAAAGACGGGTTCTACTGTATCGACGATTGAAAATTTGAATTTTGTAATGCGATTTATCGAACTATTCAAAAATAGTATTCTAGAACTAAAAACAGTTTTTCAATACAATGCGTCGTTTAGCAGCAATCGCCTTGACGATGTTGTCAAACTGAACGTTACGTGTTAAGAGTCCTAACTTTTCTATTGATTTTTCTGAAAGCTAGTATTCAAATGAAATTTATTACAATTGTGCACAAGTCCGAACACATTTACGAATTTCGTTGTAGATTGTGGTTTTCAGGGACATCAGTTAAGGCTCCTCATTTAGAGGAGGTTGAGACAAAAACAAATAGAAAAATAAACATCTTTTAAATTATTGAGCCAGACTAGTTGAAGAAAATTATTCCACATTTGTTAGTTTTCGTAATGGAAATCATGTTTGATAGCGGTACTTTCAATATCCGGATTTGGGCTCCCCCCACCTCTCCACCCTGTATAGCTTGAAATTTGTATAAGAATTCCACAACGAATTCCATTGGATAATAATCGCCCAATTTAGACATGAAGGCGACATCGATCATAGTGAAACACGTTATTTTGAACCACTTGATTTCAATATCATTAGCTATTTCGTCGGTTCTTCCGTTATTTTTATCTTGTGTAATAATTATTTTGGACAACATCTATATGTTCAGTTCCTATAGTATTTCTTCCGAGTTGACCATTCAAGCTAATCACCATCCTCCATACTCACGCATCAAACACACTCAGCGCAATCATCGTCGTGTACACCGACTCATTCCGCCACCGATGATTACTCGCATCCCCGTAGATCTGCAGATTCAGCAGATGCGACGGAATTCCGCCACCACCGCCATGACTGTTCAGCTGCGGCGCCTCAGCCGCCTGCGACGCGGGCGTCGAATAATGCGCATACGGATCGACGTAGAATGAATCGCCATCATTGCTTGGCTCCGGTGCCGTCAGCAGATCCGCAGCATCCGCATTCTGATTGTGATAGCGATGATGTTGCTGGTGGTGTTGCTGGCGAATTCGGCCGGCCAGCAGCAGCTGCAGTGGAGCGCAGCAGCAGCACAGCACCGCTGCCAAACACAACAATGTTGCGCTGCTCGTGGTCATGGTCGACTGAGCGACTGTTGAGCGACTGCACTACTGAAGGCGCCCATGCAACAAAAATCGCACCGCATCGAACTCACCGCCAAATCGGCGAAGCTGCAGCAGCTCCGTTGATGCACACGAACACAGGCAATTTGTATGCAAATCATGTTTGGCGTCATTGACCCAGCTCGCTCGACGGGCGGCGTTTTGGGCCGATGTGATAATTAAAAAGGCAATGCTGCATGCGCGCATGCGCAGACGTGGTCGTAATAAGGCGCCAATTTGCCAAACGGTATTCGCGTTTCGGGTATGTGTGTTGTATATATTCGTCGTATTTTATCATAATTACACTTTTATATAGTTTCGCACGCGTTTGTTCGTTCGTGTGTGTGTGTCTTGTGTGGTAGATTACAATAATAATAACGTCTTGACAAGTGTTTTTCGTCGTCGTGTTGCGTGTATGTTGCGTTTATATACTTTGTTTTTAGTACAATATTTCATAACCGTAGTAATTGTTTGTGTGATTTGTATATACTTTTATAAAAAGAACACTTTGCTCGCGTCGTTCTGTGGGACGTTTGCTTGCATTTAATTGATCCATGGCCTTGCTGCCATCTCATCTGTTGACCAGAGGCCAAAACCGGAAAAAAAACCAACATATTCTACGAGTCTACAAACGGTCATAAAAGCGTGCAACACAATTCCAACACTATGAACAGAAACCGAAGAAAAATAAACGAAAACAAATCGTATTTCTCTGTGTTTTTATAATTTTTATATTCTGAACAATTCTATCTACAATCGTTTCGAGTTTGTGTAGGGGGGGCGGTTTCGATGGAAGAAATGATAGCGCCTAATCGCAGAGTGTGGAAGCAGATATAGGGGTTGGGGGGGTGGCATAGAGAGATGTCGAATGTGTAGAGTGTAGCAACAACCATTTGAAATGTGTACGTTCGAGGGGATTCGGGGTCGCGCTGAAAATCGTTCTAGATATTGTCACTTGATTCACTTATGCTGTATAGTATATCATATAGATTGTGTGTGTCGGTGTGTGTGTGTGTGTGTAGAATAGTCAATTATGGTATAGTTAGGTCGAAAGTCGAGAGTACATGTGGTTACATTGTAATTAAATGGTTGCTTGCATATTATTAGGTCAATAAGTTAGTTGGTTGTATGCGGTTTTTTGTATAGTGCTTTATCAACTCACGCGCCTGTGTGTGAAGTCTTCGTTATTCATAGGTTGCGTAAATTCAATAATAATGTTGTATATAGGTTTGCGACCACCTCGTCTCAACAGCGGGGGCACTCCGTTTCTATTCGCTACATTTATATGGCTGGATGGGCGTCCTGCATCGTCTCGTCTTCGTCTTCGTCTACTTTCTCCAATCGCCTTCGAAAAACCAAAAGCCGAATTTCGTCTCTGCTCCATTTGCACAACTACTAGCAACACATCATGTTGGGCAGTGCGTTGTTGATTTTTTTGGGGGTAAACTTGCGTCCGAGTGAGGTTTCGTTTGACTTGCGTTTGCATCGAGTTTTTGATCTGTAGCACAACATTGTATAATATTGTATAATGTATCAAATTGGGGGAGGGGGGGCTGGAGGTTGTGAAACCGCGTTCGATTTGCAGCATTGCATTGATTTCATAACAAATAACAGAAAGAAAAA